>JAPYZR010004918.1:0-12170 GCA_030522945.1 Trichopria nigra
CTAATGAATCTTAGGTGACTTCGCCATTGCGACTATGACCATCTCTTTTGTATTGTTTATTAGCGTCTTTTATTAGCATTAAATTTTCTGTTTTGCACTTGTAATTTTTTATTTCAGTTTAGCTCTGCACAAGTTTAAAAGATTGCCGTCATCCAATAATGTTATTATTGTAACTAACTGAACAAATAAAACATTAAGTCGCTCTTAACGTCTAATAAAGAGTGACTCAAGCGTGAATTTGGACATATATTTTCTCCAGGGCGATGGCTTCAAATTTTGAATGCATTTTCATTCATTTATATTCTGATTTTAAAATCCTAAAAATTGATGAAAATGTATTGAAATTTATACAAATGAATTCATTTATATTCCGTAATCCGAATATGAATGAAAATGAACGTTTTCTACAACCCCTCTGATGGCGATTATTTTAGAGTTATAGACTTGAAACTATACCGTAAGACAAAATAGAAAAGATAATTGAAAAGAACCGAGAGGTGCACGCACGTTTATCTATATATACTCGATCCAAGCGCATGGCAAAATGAAAAGGAGTTCAGAATGATCTCGGAATGCGCTCCAAAATAGGTCAGATGCGCCACTTTCTGAGGATTTTCTGAGCATGAGGTCATAAAGACCACACAACGACATCGTGTTCAGAAAAACCTCAGAAAGTGGCGCATCTGACCTCTTTTAGAGTTCATTCTGAGATCATTCTGAACTCCTTTTTATGTCTGCTGTCTGGCTGGGGTATATATAGTGTTAACAATTTGGTTAGTGCGCCGAGAAATTTGTATAAACATTGAACGTTGCAATAAAGAAAATTTTTTATTACTGCAAGTTTATTCAACAGTTATTAATTGTATTTAACTTCTTGCACATATGGCAGTAAACGCATTTCTAGCGATGTTTATTTAATTGCATAAAAGGTCATATAATGAATTCATGAAAGTAATAAAGTATAATACTGTTATTATAATCATACTTGATTACCGCTAAAATTTGGGAAGCGTCGATGTACAATTTTGTGCAACAGATTTTAAATATCTGTAATTTATTTCATAGGACATACATTCTTCAATAATAAAATAGTTTAATGGAACATTACTTTCCATAGAAACAATAGAAGATTCTGTACAATTTTATATATATTTTTTTTTATTTATGATACAAATTCATTTATTTTCATAATGTTATAAATAAATACTTATGTATAGCTTTTTATAAATAGTTCTTAGGCACGTTTTCTGGTTTCAGATAGATTAAAATAATAATACATTTTGTTCATAAATAATAAATAAATAATAAATAAATAAATAACCATATTTGGAGATTTCAATTTTCGAAAAACTATTCGTGGATGTAATTGGATTCAAACCAGACACTTCATATTCCAAATTCTGAATGAAAAATCATTCGTAGCTGTTATTTTCGAAAAAGAAACTTTTTAGGGATTTAAATCGATTTAAACAACAAATTTTGTATTCATAATTTATAATGAATATAGGCATTAATTCTCTTCAATTTCCGAAAAAACTTTTTCTCGATGTAAATGAATTCATACCAGGCATTTCATATTCCGAATTCCGAATGAAAAAGCATTCACATGTTCCATATTTTCGACGAAACTTTTTCTTGATTCAAAAGCATTTCTAAACATGAATGCAAAAACATTCGGGAATGAAAATGGATTCAAAAGTCCAGAAATCGCTAAAGTTAATGATGCTTTTTCATCCAACACATTTTTTTCTTTGCTGGGGTTCTAAGACTTATAGAAAAATATTCGTATAACAAAATAAAATTATACACACATGCATATATATAAATATACATATATGCGTATATCTAAAGATAATAAATAAATAAATAAATATTAAAATAGCTTCCACGCGCCGTAACATTTTAACAGTGCATTAAGTATATTTGCATATACCGAATCTGAACACACAATGGGATAGTACGTTCGGACCCACTGAAATGTTCATTAAATGCACACGAAGTGTAAAGAAACACTTCTTTTATTTTCATTATTAGTATTGTACACTTCCTTTAATAAATATTAAATTATGCTTATAAACATTCTTAATGTTTCCTTTTTATGCTTATATAATATTTTACAAGTACGATTTTTCTATACATATAACAAGTGTAAACAATAAATAAAGTGTAAACAAGGTGGTGACATAAATCTAGCAAAATTAATAATAAAAATTATCAACAGGTAATTTCAAATCAATGAAAAAATGGAAGTGTTAAAATGTATAATAAAAATATATCAGAACGAAAATTCAACAAAACTGTTTGTCAAGCGTTATAATCGACAAAACTTTTACAATGAATTTATTAAAGTATTAAAATCATTAATTAATAAAAGACTTCGAACTAGAGTAAACAAAAAATATTGTTAATAATGAATAAATCGAACGATTTAAAAATGTGTAATGATAATTATTACAAAATTATAAAAATAATTGGCAAGAATTTGAGAAAATCTTTAAATATGTAGATTTTTTAAAACGAATGGCGTAAAAAAAGTTAAATAAAATTCCATAAGCATGAACATATTAGTATTAATGCAATTGAATAAATACAAGCTAACGACAAACATTTTTTTATTGACATTTTTTTTACCGACACTTTAAAATCGTATCTGAAATAAAAAAAAATTGAAATTAAAAATGGCGGATTCAATATGGTGGAAGAAATGTCGAAAAAAGTACAATTTGCAGAAATGAAATTTTCATATTATTCTGTATGAAATTTTGTAATAAAAATGTTTCAGTTTTCTATATAAGATTTCACTCCACACCGAGGGAAAATTAAGCAATATTTTGATTTCAGACGCGATTTTAAGGTCACTATGAATAGTCCTAAATTTTGTTATTTTTTTTATTACGAACCAATATGTATAATAGTATGGAGTTTCTTCGATATGTTAATTGCCATGAATTTTCTTAAACAAATTTTCTTAATCAAATTAAAAAATTCGACCAGTTTTTTTTTTGGCATTTAATCAAGCTTTTATTAAAAACAACAACAAAAAAACCAATTATCCGAATCCGTCGAATATTTCTTTCGAAATGTTGATTTGTCCTTTCATTATCTTTTCAAATGATTTGTTTTTTCATTATATCTTTCCAAAACCGATATGAATAATGAATATTATACAATTCAAATTATTGTCAGCAAATTTCTCGGACGAAGTCTTTAAAAAAATGGTAGACACAACGTGCTGCACTTATATTTTATACAACACTTGCCACGCTCGGACATAAAACTCAACTCGCGGGTAACTCGACCGCTTTTGTTACATTTGCTGTTGTTGATTATAAAACAAATTTGAAAAAATATAATCAGATCACTCTCGTGCCAATGGTCGGACACTGACGAGTAATGTGCGTGTGTGTATTGTAATCAAAAGAGCCCATCAAAAACAAAACGACCAATTATCCAAAAAGTCGGTAATCCGATACAATTGTTGTTCACATATATATATGACCATTCTATTTTGTTTTAGGCGATCTTCGAAATCTTTTCCGTGTTATCAAAGACACAAAAAGGTGCGTGTGGACAACAGGTGTGAAGCAAGAATACATAAAGCGATTATTCAAAATTCCGGAACACCTAGAGCGTAAGTAATAAATGCAAAAGATTGAGCGAGTTATTGTCGCAGCGAAAGCTTTTTGCTGCGACAATAACTCGGCGCGCATGGAGCGTGAAACGGAGCTCGGGAAACAACGCGCGAATATTGGTTTATTTTCGCCTCTCCGCCACGAATGTACGCATTGATGTAAAAGCCGTATTACTAAACCTGCTAACATTACCGTTACCGCTTACGTTTCACACTCGACTTTCGTCCCATTCTTCTCTATTTTATTCAAATTAATATTCGATTTTACGCCTCTCGACATTTTCGTCGAGTAATTTCACAATTGTTTACCAAGTCAAATTTTGTAAAGAACATTTCAATTCCTGACATTGAGAACAAATAGTTTTACTTCTAAGAATGTACAATCATTCGTCTATCCAATTGTTTTAAAGGCAGTGTATTTTGAATTTTTTTAATTTTACATTGCCAATTACTCCTGTACGAAGGACAGAAGTATGGTTGTAATCACTGCTCTCTCTCTCTCTCTCTCTCTCTCAGATATCAATAAAAAAAAGTGCACCATTAATAATGTATCATTCACTTTCAGCTCAACAAGAAATTCAACTGTTTTATTAACTATTACTTACAAATGTGTACAATTTCACAAGTCCGAACAAAAGTAAAAAGAGTACAATGTCGCAATTATAAAAATTACTTACGAAAAGCTACCAATATTTCTTTAACACTTGTCACATAAGGATTTAAGATGTCAGAAAATGTTGTTAATATTACGCAGAAATGTTTCAATATCTTAATATTCTTCCAGTTTCATGAATCTTAAATGATCTTTATTCATTTTGATTTTATGTAACCTTAAAGGAAGCCATCGGGCGCGAATTGCAAACGCCTGGGGTTTGAAATCACGACCAATCACGGATTAGTCGAAAACCACTGTATCGTATTCAGATTTTCACCCAATACGCGCCTAATGGTTAGAATCTCTTGGTCTTTATTAATCTCATTTTATATTCCATACATGAATTTTTATACCATTAGCTAAAACAGGATAAATTTCAAATATTAAATTTTGTGACACATTATTAAGAGAATTATTCACAATTTTTATTTACTACTTGTGTATTCTTGAATCAAAAATATCTGCACGAATACAATGCTGATTCTGTACGTATATGAATATTCTTCATATATTTTGAAAAATCTGCTGTAACAAAAAAAAAAAAAAAAAATTAAAAGTAAAATAACCTACATACTTTGTAATTTTGGTGGTAGGTTTTGCGATAGAGTCAACGGAGCACCTTTTAAAATAATTCGCGTCAAATGCTGCCGTTTGATAAAAATTCAACCGTGTAATTTGCTGGCATTTTATCATACATATTGTACAATCTCGTCAAGTTTCACATATTCATATACGTTACTTTTATTGTTTATACCTCATGCTTCTCCCCAACATAAAAAAGTCTCGACAAGTACGGAGCATAATTAAACGAATATTGCCGAATGCAAAACATTCGAGATATAAAACTAATAACAACAGAATTCTACTTTAGCAATTTGACTATATTTATGATATTCAATTGATCAACTGACGTAAAAAAGTTTTCCCGAAGAAAGAATCGCTATGTATTATTTACACTTGATGTATGACTCGACGTACGTAAGTTTCTTTTAACGCTTCTGCATACTAGACTCATAGGACGCAACGATAATTCCTCTTCAGTTTTTCAAACATTGTTTCAAGCAGCCATGGCATGTCTGTGATGTACAAAAGTTTGCAAACAATGGCGAATCGAAAGACCAGTCGGAAATAGAGTTGCGAAACTGTTTTGAGCCTGATATTATGTCGAGCCAGAAGCAAAGGGCTCCTGATGTTATAGTCGAGAGCTAAATAGCCACGCAACCAAGTTTGCAACTTAGCCAATTATTAAACCACAACCAAGTCTAAATTGATGTTTGCTATGATTGATCATTCCACTTAGTGCGAATGAGAATGGCAGTGGTTGTAATTTTTTCTCTAGGACAGCTCCTACAGTCCAATTCGTGTCGACACTTCCTGTAAATTAAAGGTCATTATCGTTATTATCCATTTACATTTACAAAACACTATTCACATAAAACTATATTTAAATTGATTGTCATCATGTCATACCTCTGAAAACGAAATCTGCTTTTGGAAGATCAACTTGGTATGCAATTGTAGCAGTAGATTCCTGTATTCTTGAATTAAATTCCAATTCAACTCCAACTTGTACTTGTTGACTAGCTTTTTGATGAAAACACAAATGACATCCCGAAAAACCTATTTATCATCAAAGAAGAAAATTAGTTTCATATTCGATTAACACGACATATTGAAAAAGTAAAAATTTCAAGAAATTTCTAATGCAACTCTATCAAAATATGAATTCAATTCTTATAAGAAGATGGAATTGAAAATATATTGCTAAATGAACGCTTTATACTAAAGAAAGCTTATACATTCGTTTGAATAGATTTTTTAACTCTATACAGCTTTTAGAAGAAAACGTAAGAAACGCGTTTTGAACTGTCTGCAGTGTCCTTCTCTAAATGTCTGAATATATATATATACATCATTATTTCTGTCATCGTGTAAAATGTGTATGATTTGCACTTTTTTATTTTTAGCAATATTTGCCTATAACTATGCGAATAGTATAATTTGCTATTTTTTAGCACATACATAATAATAAACAGACTGGCTTCGTTCATTTATAAATTTTGAATGTAACATATTTTAAAAATATAAGTACAAAACATGACAATATATATAATATGATAGTATTGTAAATATACAATACAATATGATAAAGAACGTAATTTTCAAGCTCGATTAAAATCTTACCAAGACTTCCACTAATTGTGGATTCTCCATCTGTGTATCGACCTGCACCCGAGAGCACTGCAATATATCCACCTGGAATACCGGGACCTCTTTGATATGCAAGTTCTGCACCCAATGCAAGCTTAGGCGTTAAACTTTGGAGATATTGTAACACCATAACTCCTGGAGGAACAATGATTGCAATTAGAAAAATAATGCATATATTTATACAGTTGCTATTATAAAGATTATCTCTTCGTCGATAAAATATGAATTGTTTACATTGTATGATTTGTGTGATTATTGGAATGTAACTCTAAGTGAATAAAATTTTGTTGATTGAGTAAAGAAAGTTTCAAGAAATTTTTAAAATTCTGTATCAGTCTAATGTAAGCAGTAGAGCAACGTTTTAAGCTTATGTTGAAGTATGGAGAACAAAACATGTCATTTTAATAGAATAATATACAAATAAAATTCCAAATAGCAAAATGTCAGATGTCTCCATATTTAAAGTTGTTTGCAAGTGTGTTTTTACCTTACAATATGCTATTAGGAATATAGAAATCATACGACAATATGATTTGTCTAATATTTATAAGTTATAAAGATAAAACTGAAGATAATTTAGAAATTAATCTCACCTGAACCGTTAACAATATCAGGATTTCCCAGAGTCATGGATAAAGTGTAAGCATCGCCTCGATAGTCTGATGTCATCTGTACAACAGTAACTTTATTACGTTGCATTTGTGTAGCAACTTTACCCCTAATTCTCTCTGTAAATTGATGTATCATATTGGCATTGAGATTTCCACTTGGGTCGATGTCACCTAGTAATACGGGATACGTTTCCGTAGGTGATGTTTGTTTCATACCCACATACGTAGCTCCAAACCTGATTGAATCAATAAAAATGTACAATGTTTAAATTTTCCTGTATAAGCAAATTCTTTTTATAATATTTCAAAAGGAATGTTACCTATATCCAGATGGTGTAAATGAGCTCATATTGATAGTATGAGAGACTTGAAAATGATTGCTAAGTCCTTTAGTTAATATTAACTTTGCACCTTCAAAATTGGTAGGAAAGACATCTAGAAAAATAAACATATAAGAAATTAGTTGTGAAAAACAGTCATAATTTTAAAACGAAATAGTAAAGAGTATTTATTCGTAAACTTATATAATTAAAACAAACTCCTGTATGTTTTTCTTCCATTTAAATATATTTATTTTTTAAACGATTAACTTTATATTTGTAAATAATATTAATTTAAAATATTTGAAATTTTGGGTAATTTAATGGCTCAAATTAATAATTTCAATTTGATTACATATTACCATCATTAGTTTCTTAAATTAACTTAAGATAATATTTAAGTGTTTTATAGAATCATAGTTTTTAAACGATGAAGTAATGCAAAATTAAATAAAAATATTTTTTTACTTTATGTTGATACAAGTATAAAAATTATAAAATGGTATATGAATAAATTTAGAATGATCAAAAATATTGAGATATATCTTGTTCAATAAAAAATAAATTCACATGCAAAGTACATTATATAAACATACGAGTCCTAATGATAATGACAATAAAATAAAGCATAAACTTTGCTGATGTACGATTTCCCATATAACATAATTTAGTAAATATACCTAAAAATAAATAATTTCAAATAAAAAATATAAGATAAAGAAGAACCAATTTTAAAGATTACAAGAAGATAATATGCGAGTTAGTCGCCGGTCGTAAGACGCTGATAACGAAGTAAGATTGACAATTCAACAAATGTCACTCTGAGTGAACAAAATTTTACAAATGACCATTAAAAATTTTAAATCATTTGAATGCAATATTGAAAATAGATGGATTAAAATGTTGTGCATGTTATTATAAAAACTGTGAAATCATTTGACTTTAACTTGAAGTCATTTTATCGACATTGCACGAGAGGTTAAACGAAAAATTTGTATTTCGTTAACAATCGATGTAATGATGGGGCGGAATAATTCTAAGTGATGAAATTAGAATAATCGAGATCACAAAAACCCATGTCTCGTGTGTCGCGTGGACGAATTAAAGGGTGCATATATATATGAAGTACATAAAGTATATAAAGTTTTACCCTTGCACTTTTTGTGTAGATCTTCGATCGTGCCGGGGTTTTCGAGTTTCTCGGGTTTCTCTGCAGGCGACAAGTTTCCCAGTGAGTCCTGGGTGGTCGGCGGCACTAACCCCGAAATTGTCGACGACGGCGGGGGCGAAGATGTAGTTGCTGCCATTACGTTTCCCATTTTTTCTTAATTCACGAAACTAGGCTCGAACGTTATCCTACTTGTGATCAATTCTTTAATATCTCTATAGTCAATTACGACGTCCAACTTAGACCGATTCAGACTTCTTTTCGAGTTTCAATTACACAAGTCGGCGTGATTCTCTACAAGTCGCCATTTGTAAAGACCGAACAATGAACAGAGAGAGAACCGCAATTCCGTAATCTCAAAAGAGCGGCGCAGTCAGGGCGTAGTGTTCCTGTTGCACGCATAAAGAGCGCGCTGCCGGCAACCTCGATACCTCGATTACGCTGACTGGCTGACGGTTGACGGCGACACATATGCACGTCGCGTCCACGCGTGTACCTATGCGATTCTCTTTGCGAGTTGACCAAGATCACGGTCACCAAGATGGAGGTGGAGTTTGGGCTGTTTGGGACTCCTGCAATCTGGAATAAGTCTGAAACTCCTGGCAATTATTGACATTACACCATGATTATGACATAAATTATAAGAACGCGAAAATCGAACTCAAATAAGGCCGCTTCGTGCTTGTCGTCCTTTGTTAGATTTCATGTACATATACAAATGTAGACCTGTACTCCGTGGTTGAAATAAAAGTACATATGTAAAATCGGTAACATCCTTCGAGAATCGAGTTCATCGAGTTCGAGTTCGATTCGTCATTGTGTCAGGCCGGTCAGGCCCGTAGTCATTTTAAATTGTATTTTCAGCAAAGCCGTGCGTTTTTATGCAAAATATTATAAATTTTCGATTCTCATTTTTTAAAATAAAGTGTGTATTATTACATTTATCACATCCCATCATCCCGTTTAGCAAAACAGCACGAAAGTCCGCAATTATTCGACAAAAAGGTGGCGACTTGTTGCAAACGGCATATTTCAGCAATACATATGCCGGTGTGTTGTCGGAAAATTGTGGACTCACACTGTTACACATATCATTGAACATGTAGACGCATGTAGAAGGACTAATTCCATATTAAATATGTATTGGGACAAATTTTTGTTCTCCAGCGAGATACGCGTATAATGAGAGTGAGAAAGACGAAAATAAGGAATAATTAAAACGTAAAAAAAAAATAACTCTATGTACAAAATAATTTGTAAAAATTAATTAAGAGTTTAACATTCTGGAAATATCAATTTTCTATAATTTGAGGTATGCCAACCTCACTAATTTAATTCTTCACTTTTTTTACACAAAATCTTGTCACCCCTATGAAAATGACTTATAGTTCAACTTGGAGAATGTTCTCACTACTCATCTTGCGAATATTGCCCTCCTAATCGCAAAATCCCTCCCTTATATCATGGTGATACACCGTTGGTTGACTATTAAATTTGTTTCATGAATCCCTACATTTGAATATTATGTGAGATTCATTATATTTATAATGTTGCTTTTCCATTGTTGGGCAGAGTAGCAAAAGTAAGAATATTTTTAAGGTTCATGGATTTAATTTTCCATATTATATAATATATAATTATTATCTCGTGTTTTATAAATCTTTAAAGTACTAATTCAGAATTTCATGTAAATTAAAAAAATTACATTATTTAAGGAATATTTTGCGTGAGATCCGTTAAAAATAATAATTTCATGAATTTCATTTCTTGTGAAAATTCAACTAATCAAAAATTACGTCAAAACTCTGCCTATTTTTTTGATCGAGCCTTCTTAAAAAACCTATACCTATCAACTATCAACAACTTATTTAAGTCGTACTACTATATAAAATATAAATTTGATTGATACACACATGACACAAAAATACACAATAACTGAACAAACGTATATATTTTTCCTTCTATTTCTCAATTTTATCCAGATTCTTAAACAAATCTTGAAGCAATTGCAATAAGTTTAGTATAATCTGCACCCTTTGAATGTGTTTTTTGTTTCATCATTGTCCTCAAAACATGGGGAATCGGAACATGAATTCGAGTTCCGAGTGGAGTGCCATTATCGTCAATGAGAACAATATTGTTGGTATCAAATTTTGGTACTTTAGGCTTTTGATTTTGTTTCAAACCAACAAGAATGCCTTTCTTCTTTTCACCTTTTATAGCAACCATTACTCTATCACCTAGAATAAATGTCAACTTTTAAAGTGTGTCTTTAAATAACCTGTATTTTATAGTTTACATTTAAACAATATTCATACGTACCTAAGTAACCAACACCAAGTTTATTATAAACATGAATGCAGTATGGCGGTTTACCTTCCATCATAGCCGATTTACCTATTTCACTGTTATCTACGACTCGCAGGCGTGATCTTCTAATTATTTGATTCGAAACAGCAGATGTATGAATCCCTCTCAGCGCTATGCTCATTGCTGAGAGGCTTATTGCCATTTTGTGGAGACTGAAATCCAATATGTATTATAAATAACATTGTTTTGTTTAAGTCAACAATTCCAATTACCCTAATTATTAAAATAAATTATAAAACTATAAGGTTCTTATAAATATTGTAGTGTGATAATTGTAAAATAATTTAAAGTAAATTCGATAAACCATTTTCAAGTAATTACATACTTTATTATTTCCTTTAGGTATGAATGAAACCAAATAACTTTTAGTTTTGGAAATCCGTTTGTAGCTTAAAAAGCTTTAGGTTATGTTTTGCCTATAACGTAATTGCGCGACATCAAGGGTAGGTGGTGTTGGTGTCGATGATCGCGTCGATATTGTCATTTTCCTTTAAGACAGAAATCATCTCCAGTCGGTAAAAGAGATTAGTCGGTATCGTCGGTATGTATAATATAGCCGGACGGGCTTGTCGTAAAACTTTTTGCATATTTACGGGAACTGCGGCTTGGCTCGATTATACAATTTGCTACCAGCCCAGCAAAAACACGACTGTAAATAACGACATCAAAATGTCAGTTTGATACTGTGACTCTATTATTTGGAGGATGCAAAACATACTATATATGGACTTTATTTGCATCCGGCTCGAGCAGTAAAAATAACTTTTGGAAATAAATTATGCACGTACATATTTCGCATGTTGTGGTTCTGTTCCGGCGGGGGGTGAAAGAAATGAATGGAACGACTTGGTTGAATGAGTATACATAATACAGGGAGTGTGTTGGCTCGTGTGTATGTATGTATGTAATGTTCACCTATCGTTCCGTCAATAAAGGAGGAATCTGAGAAAACCCAATCGTGAATTGTCTTTTCACTTTGGAACCCCCTTCAGGGGATCTTCCCGGTCTAAGACCCAAAAAAGGCCTAAATTTCAGGAATTTTGTTACGGTACAAAATGAAGTATTCTGCCAAAACTTTTTGGTGGGTTTTATTTGTCTTTAAGGGAGTTCTCGACAGACTCCAGCGTCAACTGAGCTTCCCAAAAATGTTTTTCGTCAATTTTGTCCAATGAATGTAAATCATATTTATTAAATTGATTTACGA
>JAPYZR010004919.1:0-11519 GCA_030522945.1 Trichopria nigra
ACGAGTATATGTAATAAAGACTGAAAATTGGAAAATGTGAGAGCACCGTTATTACGATCCCCTGGCACCTCTTTCCCGTACACTCTCGATACGGAACACTCCCCACACTTATATTTAAGGTACTGCAACGTTTCGTTACACCGACGGTGTCGCCCTCCGCCGCGGATACGAAATTAGCGAGATTTCGCGTTCTGAGCGATACGAAAGAGCCCCGGGATTCGGGACACAGCTATAGTCGAGCCTCGCCGAGAGACGCACCGAGGCGTCAGTCGCGTTCTGCAGGTCGAAGGAGTCGGGTCCGCGTTGGGTGTAAGGGTAGTGAGTTCCAGTTGCGAGTCTCGATTTGGAATCCGAGTATCGCGTTTTGGTCGCGGCGCTTAAGCGAGGTTAACCGACGGAGGATTCTGGCATATTATACGAGTAGTCTGTATTGGAGCGTCATCGTTATCGACCCGAAAACCGGTAAAGGGCCGAAGGGGATATTCCGGCAGCGATAGCGTGAGAGTTCGAGAAGGGCCTGCAATTGACACCCACAGCGAGGGACTGTAAGTGGCTTTCCTCTTTTTGTAAGAGATTTTTTTTTAATTTTTTTTGTTAAAATAAATTCTGACATTTATTTTCGTCTTATAAATAAAGATATTTTTTGTATGTGACCTATTCTTCCGCAAATAATTTTAGTGTCGTTAGTGTTCGCGTTTTCAGGTGCGGAAAGAGACAGAGACCTACCCCCGCTGGGGAAGCTCTAATTCTCCGACCAGTACGGGTACGGGTACCCCGAGCTAACCGGGCACGGGATAATTTTACGGGTCGGCTAGAATCCCGAAGCGACCCGTGCGCCTGGCAGGGCGTCGTCGCGACGCCAAAGTCCTTTGTCGGGACGGTCACGGAGTGTCGCAGACAGTGCGATCCCTGGTTCAGAAAAAACGTCATAGTACGTCATTTGTAATTTGGTTTAGACGTAATTAACCAATTACAATGATCGAGATTTCCGATACAAAACGATCGCGATCGATATCGGTTGCAAAATTACAAATTAAAACGGAATATCTGACGAGCATGAACGTGACTCATTTCTCGAACGTGATAGATATTTTTATCATTCAATATGTATGTTCGAAAGTCACTGTTAGATTTATAAATAAGCGAATCACATTCAACTATGAGGCCTCGGGAAATATTTATATTTTAGAGTAGTAAATGTATGTGTATATAATATGCGCCTAATAATGTATCATCCCTGTAACAAAAAACAAAATAACTCTGAATGTAATTATTATGAAAATAATTTAATGTATTCGTAACTTTCATTTTTAGAATAGTACATTTAATAAATCGGCTGTATGTTATAAAAATATAACTTTATGTGTATGTTTTTTGCTTTATCGAGTTTCGCACTATATTATTATAAAACTTTATCTATAAGTACGGCGGATATCCCAAAAGTTATTCTAAAGTCTATCAGTGTTTATACATAACGCCACAGTATTGTAAATAGTTTACCTCAAGCTATCTCTAGCCCCTAGTCCAGCTGGTTTGACATTTGGGTATTTTAAGATAACCTCCGCTACTTTCATCGTCATATTCGCAGGGACTGAAATTTCAAATCCATCCTCACCCGTATATCCCGAACGGGAAATACGTGACGGTGTATCCAGGATGTCACATAAAGTACTTTCCATGAAATTCATTATTGATAAATCTATATTGACAATATCTTGCAAAATTGATGCAGCTGCTGGGCCTTGAAGTGCGATGAGCGCCTGGTCCATTGGATCCAAAAATTTCATAGTTATTTGTTTATTTTTCTTCATAAATTCAACCTGACACAAAAGGTACACAATATTGATAGCAAGTTATAGATATTGACAGCAAGCGCATCCAGATCATAAGAGTTTGATATTGGATAGAAGAATAAGCTAATAATATATATTTACTTCGTCTAAAGCAAGATACTTAAGTATTGAATTTACTCGTTCGGTGTTCAATTTTTTGGTATATTTTAATTTTTTTTAAAAAACTACTCAACCATAATACTGAAAGTACTATGCATGCCAAATGTTAGTGTACATACGTACTTACGTATGTAGGAAGCGCGAACCGCGAAGAAAGACCAATTTAGCTATAATCGATGTGAAAACGCGTACCGTTAAGAGAAACAAGAAACACAGGTATCCGAAAGCTCCCCACAAACGGCACAATCCCCAAAAGCGAGTACGCACATCGATTGTCAGTCAGTCAAGAAATCACTGAAGGTCTGCCGAAGCAAGAACACCGTTTTGTAGAAGCCTAAGCCCTGTTTTCTACAGCCCGAGATGACCATCAAACTAAAAATAAATAGTTCTTTTCAGAACATTTTAAGTTATTCGTATAAGGTACAGATCAGGATAGGGGAGCCGATGGGTAAGTGTTTAGCGAGCTAGTCTTTGAAGTTCTCAAGTCGCGAGTTAGAATCCCCGTCGAGCAATGTTTTTCTGAATTTGTATTAAAAAATATAAATTCGGAAAATAAACATTGCTGTCGAAGATTCGAATTTGTACCGGCTATCGACATCTGTAGGTAGTTTTCGACACCGTGAATGGTTTTTCCGTGACCGGCGCGCCGTGCGTTTATTTACAGAACGCTACGGTGCGCTTGCTACGGCTAGATCGCCGATGTTGACCGTTCACGGGGCCGATTGTTGTGAGGTGAAAGAAGTGTGAGGTATATGTATGTTAAAAGTTTATTATGTGATTGTCCTATGAGGGATGATGATAAACCTTGCTAGTTGAACCATAATGGTATAGAAGCAGTAAAACTGACCTACGTCTATGTCTATAAGGTACAGAACTTATAAGAGCTACTAACTTGTTAAAAAAACTAAGAGCTACTAACTTGTTAAAAAAAAAAAAAAAAAAAAAATGAAAATGATCAATCCTTTTAAGGACTTGACAACGGGAACAATACAGCGAGGCAACAAATATCAAGGGGGACACCAGGTAGCACGCTGAACCAAGCTGTAACGCTATGAAGTCGAATCACCTGTTTTGTTGATTTTCGTCAGCGCATCTAAGGTAAATCTGTGGCTTCTGCTAGCGTTATCAGATTATCTAGAACGATTGTAATGAAGAGGCGTTACCTGCTAGGTTGAACCTTTCAATAATAAGTATATCTCTCACTTCCACGCTGCGAAACATTTTCAAAAATCGCTGTTTTTAAACAAAATTTTTTTTACCTTTTCGACTTAATATTCTGCACCAGAGATTAGATACTATAGACCGATATAATTTGGCCCGGAATATATCAAGATGTCGTGAAATACGTAAGGGCTTGTCAGGTGAAACAATGTTCCTCTAGAACCTCCAGCAGGTTCCTTAAGTAGTACCAGATTTTAGTACCTTACAGGCATCGAAGATTTATACTGTATATTAAGTGTCATCCATTCACCATGAGGTGAATTGCTATCTCACTCAATTTTTTATGCCTCATGGTCTGTTCCGGGCCTAATGGGGGGCCGGCGCACATATACTGCGGCTCCTCCTGATGATGCCCTCCACACATTCCTCGAATGTGAGAAATGGAGAGGGCTGCGATGAGAACAGAAGGAAGCGCCGCGTTACGGGTGTCGCCATGGTCAACCGGAGATGACGAGCGAAACAACAATCGCACGATGTATCTTCCGCATTCGTCACCCTGATGCGCCTCGCAACGTTCATCATCTGTGAATTTTCAAGGGGTAATATCCTCAATCTCCCAGAATTTTTGCATGGCTGCAACTAGCGGGTCAGTTGTGGCACAATGATGCACAAGGGCGTGAGTCCGTGCGGTAAACGAAAGAGGCAATGGAGTCGACGTCCAACCGGACATAACCCAGCCAAAGGTCGTGTTTTGTGCCTTTGGCTGACCTACCGAGCCATGGATTAATCCGTACAGGAGAGGCGACCGATACAGGTCTGAACCAATAAGTAATTGAATTGTTTCCGTGCTTTCAGGGTCAGAATCCGCGAGTGGTAAGTTTTGTATATGCGGCCACTTTGTGAGGGCGCATTCACCGGAGGTGTATAAACTGTAAGGGTCTTTATAACCAACGTATGTGTATTTAGAAAAGGCTCAGTAGAACGGGTCGGAGATATGGATATCTTGACAGACTGCTCGAACCAGCAGAGGGTCCACCTATGCCTTGTATAGTAGTCGATACCCGTGTGCTCCGTGAATTCAGAGCATTTGCTAACGATTCTGTCACGAATGTCCATATCGACCCTTGACCGAGCAAAGCTCTGACTCGTATGATTCGTCCGGTGATAGAGTGCACCAACACGTTCACAGTGGTTAATAAAATGCTAGCTGAATCAACCAGCTGATGTGAAGCACAGTGAGTCAGAACGCAGCTCGGGTCAGTTGTCGTCATCTTACGAGTCGGGGTTGCAGTCGTAGAAATGCCCGAATGCGAAGGACTTGGCGAGTCAGATATCTGCTCTCGATGCAGCAGGGTATGATGATTGGCCTTGCACAGTGAAGAGGTGTCGTGGCTTGGACATTTCGCAACTACACGATTGCCAAGGCAATTAACGCATAATTGATGACGATTTACATTTTCAAAACGTTTAGAAATTTTGTCATATTCTGAAACCGCTTACAAAAATAAACAAAGTGATTACACAACAAACGGGACATGATCTTTTAGATGACGTCGGTACTGTGGCATGAACTTGCACTTGAGTCTTGACGCGAGCTGACTTCGAATCGGAATTAGAACGAGAGTGAGAACTGGGACACAGGAATTGGATTGGAACTGATTGGATTGAGCCGATTGTAAACCCTTTGATCGGGTTGGGATAAATGTTTTTAATTTATCAAAAGTTGAATATGAATGATCCGAACCAACACTAAGAGCCCAAACCTTACGTTATTTGGATCCGGCTTCAAAACCGTTAAATGCACCAACAGAGAACTCCACCATTCAACCAGTTTACCGAGTGATGACAGCGCGCCTAAAATCGCGACTAGTTTATGGTAGCGATCGCGAATACTGCATGTAAATGACTGTCGACAATGCAATGTTTATTTGAAAAATGTTTCTCAAGGGCATTCCATGCAACAATAAAATTGTCATTAGTGGAAGGGTAAATGCGCAATGAGATTGGCGGCCTCACCGGAAAGGCACGACTTCAAATTTACGAAAATGTTCAATTGAGTTATTATTAACCATGAAAGACGTGAAAATATTATTAAAGCAGTCCCAATTGTTATAGTCACATGAAAACCGTGGCAGGTCGATGCGTGGCAGTTGAGGCGACTGATGATGTACGGTGTCATTTTGCCAAATAGTCGATTCATGAGCCGAGGTTGGCGAAGCGGGTTGCTGCGTAAAGGACGACAAAGCGTCGGTGATATAACCAATGGCATCCAGATAAATGGTTTCCATTGTTTCGTAAGATTTCTCGCAATTCGTACGGGTTCTCTGAAGTACGTGTGGCGATGCTCCAATTCTGTTGCAGTGTGGCAGATGCGGGCATGTAATTGACGGCAGTCATGTCGCAACTATTCCACATACTGCAAGCGAGTTTTCAGCTTGTCGGCACTGCGTTCGCCAGGAGGCGGGATGCTCTCGTAAGCCCGTCGAATACTTTGGAAATTGGACGTCTGAGCTTCAAGCAACTCTTCGAGCCCCGGAGCTGTCATGTTGGAGGAGCTGGAACTCGATTGATCCGATTTTAGATACAAGCCGCTGAAGGTGCTCTTCATAAAATCATTGTGGAAAAAAGGACGAAAGGTGATACATTCCGATCCGGTTGTCCGAAAATTGATAAATTGAAGCTCGGAGAACAGCTGTGCAAGCGCGTGCTGGTGTGGTGCGCAGAGGCACTAATGGATAGAGCGGGGCGTCCAAGTACAGACGCACGGCTGGAGAGGTGCGGAGAAGCACTAACGGCTGGAGCGGGGCATCCAGGTATGGGCGCGCGGATGGTGTGGTGCGGGGAAAACCCCTGTGAAAAGTACGTTGCTGAATGGAATTTCCAGGTGCTCTAAGCACCACTGTTTTCTTTTTTAGCACTGTAGCACTCTGAAGATCCTGGCAGGATCGCCAAAATCAGTCGCGATATCGAACTCAATGCGACGGGGAAAACTGGCCCGAATTTTACGGAGCGCGTGCCGATCGAAAAGATGGAAAAAGAAAGAGTGTAAATGTTCTTAAAATTAAATTTATTAATAGGCGAGACTTGCCTACACCTTGAGTGTGCAAACTGTGCAAACATTCCGCACTAAATGTAACCGTTACAAATTAATTTCTATCTTCACAACCGTGTGACTTATCGAACTTTTAGCCGAGAATTGAGATTCGCACGGAAATCACGAGTTCCGTATTCAGCGGAGACGGAAAATCACGAGTCCGTGTCGTAATCTAAGTCGATCATACCCAAAAACAGATAAAAACTTAATCGCAACTTAGATAACGCACCTGCACTTACAATCTCGGCTACATCGACGGCCGAGAAAACGGATAATATAAGATAAAATCGGACACAAGGCAAGTAATCATATGGTGATAGAAGAATGGATAAAAATTGAAGAAATAAAAGGAGAGAAGAGTAACAAAAAAGAGATTGAAAGATCTTTAAAGAGAGGTAGAGAAATTAAATAAAATAGCAGATTAGCAAGAAACAAAATAAAGGATAATAGAGCAGAATATTTAGAGAAGAAGAGAGCAGATCAAGAGATACGAGAAAGGAGAAGTAATGTAGTTATAAGATGAGCGAAAATGCTGGGGTGGGATGTTCCATGTCCATCAAGTGGTAAATATAGTGATGGAAATTATAGGTGCATCAGAGAATAAGGTAGAATTAAATGGCACATTTGGATTTGGTAGGAGGGAAAGAGAATTGATATTGTAGCAACAATAGGTAATATAAATGAAAAGAAATTATACTTGAAGTGGGTTGTAGAGTAGAGACCATCAGCTTTTAATTGTATAAGTAGAAAATAACTGTATCAGAGAAGATGAGAATGGAGAGGAAAGAGAGGGGATACAAGATTGGTCAGAGGAGGGAATAAGGGAGTTCAGGAGGAAAACGAAAGACGTCAAGTGGAGGTGCGAAGGAATTCCAGAAGGATGGGATGAGACGGAAAGAGATATAATAAAAGTAGTAAGTTCAAAGAGAAGGGGGAAGAAGAAAATAATAGAGTGGTGTCTGTGGTGGGATAAAGAAGTTGGGATGTAGGGGAAAAAGAAAGACGTGATTAAAACAAGAAGAACTTACGGAAAGAAAGGAAATTCTGAAGAGTGCATGAGGCACAAGAGAGAGTATATACGTTTGTGTAAGAAACAGAGGTATAAAGGATAAAGAAAGAAGCGGAGGCAATTGTGAATATGTCAAGTATACTCTCCGAGACGGAGTTTGGAGGCAGATTTCCCAGCAATTCAATCGGACAATCAACGATAAATGGACGCGAGTGTGGAGGTGGAATAAAACTCGGCACACCGACGATTTTATTAGTGTGACTTTTATTTTTGATAAATACACTGTAAACCCAGCGGAGCAGGTAAATACTATTTCTAGCGCGACAACTAGATTTATTAAGCGGTGCTAAATTTATTGTTCTTGAACGCCAACGAATGAATATTGCTCGGCGAAAGTTGTTGCTACAGCTGTTCGCAGGGTGTGTTACAAGATGGACCCGCGGACGTATGAGTCTCCGTGTACGGTAAACTTATACCTTACGGACCGTTCGGAACAGAAATAAAATGGACGTATGGGTGAAACATTTTACAGAAGTCCAAGGGATTGGAGGTAAGAACGAAAAAGGCAAGAAGGCAACAGAAGAGACAGGAAAGGAGAGGGAATATATCAGGAACAGTTTAATAATGACAAAGAGGATAAAGAATTTATGTTGGTATTAGAAACGAGATTTAGGAGGAAGGAGGAGAAAAGGTTGGTAAGAAGATAAGAGAGATTATAAATAGTACGTGGAAGTGGGAAGATTTCCAGGAAAAGTGGAAAGTAGGAGTGGTGCTTCCGATATGGAAAAGAGGGGAGCAGAAAGTACCGGGTAACTATGGAGGGAGTAATGCTAACAAGTAAGGGATATAAAAACTGTAGAGGCTCATATCCCCGTTATCGCGACGAATGCGATGGGAAAAGTAGAGGCATCGCAAAGCCGCCTGCGCGGCTCATTCTCAGATGAACGCTCGATCGGGCAATGTGCTCTTTCTTACGTGTCCAAATAAAGTTATTTCTTTGTTCATACATAGAGTGTTGTATTTCCTATAGTACCTTCGGCCTTCCACCACATTCACAGGCATTGTAGCGTACCTGTATCGTTTGATACTCTTCAATCGCTACAGTGGTGACGCGGCGTGATGGTGAAAACGCAGTTATCGTAATGATTCTGAAGGATGAAAGGAAAAACTTCGCCAGGCCCTCGACGATCCGTCAGCTTCGCCCGGTTCCTGGAGCGAAAAACAACGGGCTCCACTGTTCGTTTCGGATTTCTCCCTGCAGCTTTCATTTTTCGTTCATCGGCGAACTCCAGGAAAGATTTTCCGAAGGACGCCATTTTAATTTCTGAAATTCGAGAGCACGGCAAGAGCCGAGTACCGAATTCCTGTCATCGAGAGCCACGCTCCCGGCATTAAGGCACACATTCGGCGTGGTTCGACATCGTCGGCGCAGCAGAGCATCGTCGGGCACCGTGGTAGCGTCGCCGACATTGTACCAGCAAACGCCGTAAGTTGTGTACATGCCGCCGAGCCCCATTTTCAACGTTTGCGCGTGCAAATTTTAGGCATTTTCTTGCATTTGTGAAGTAAAGTGCCGCGGTTTCTACTTCTTAGTCCCAACTTCGTAGCAGTCTTACAGATAGCAAGCGCTAGTGCGGTATTGCGCATCTTTGACACTTTTTCATACTTTTTGCATATAAACTTTTGCATTTAAAAGAATCGATAATAACCGTTTGCACGATGAATGTTCTAGTATTTTGTTTGGAATTTGCCGCATTGTACTCGCGATATATTTTGCGTGGACCACCTTTCGACTTAATGAACGAGATCGGTTTTTATTAAAAATGGAAAGTCACCATACTGAACTCGAGTGCATGCGAGAAGAAAATGAACGTCCTAAAGCTGCGTATCAAAAACTCGCAGAGGACTTCAAAATTATCCGGGATAACATTCAAGCTGGTGTAATAGGCCCGGGCGCCACGAACCAGTCGGTAGCCGGAAATTCAAACGCGGTTCAACCGGACGTACTGCCGGTAGCTCGTGCCGACACTTATCAAGCGCTGAAAATTCCGACGTTCGGTAAATATGATCCGACAGTATGGTTTATGCGCGTAGATGCAGCTTTCGAAACATCTCACATAAACACCGCTAAAATTAAAATAAGCCATTTGATACAGTTTTTAAGCAACGTAGCGATACTCGGTTCATGACCTCACTCAAGGTGCAATGGTAGACGGTCATTATGAGCGCGTAAAATAACGCATTATTTATTCTTTTTTCGGATCAGCTGAAACTCGTCTACGCGAATTACTTCACGGACATAAAAATACATTCGATTGCAGTGACGACATAATTCGTTCCATGTTTTTAGACCAATTGCCTGCAGACGATTGCAAATGCTGCCGACAAAGTCCTTGAGTCGACAGCCCGCAGCTTTTTCAGTAAGTAAGACAGGAAATTACCTTACCATCGAGAAGCTCGCAACCGTCGTCCGCGAAAATCGGTGCGTTGCTTACGGGTGGCAAACAGAAGCAATCGCCATCGTATACGAAAAAAGGCATACCGCTGGCAGTCGAGAAGCAAAACGAGAGTGCAAGTCCTAATAACAAATCCGGTCTCTGTTGGACACGGACAACTGGATGAGTTAGTGACTTGAAACGGTGTTATTTGGTACTCGTAATTCAATTTTGGTGACTACAGAATTCAACATGGAATCTCTCTTGGGACAGCAGATGGTCAATGTGAAAGCCGTATCAAGAGCGCTACCCAACTTCAAAATGACAGGAAGGAACAATTGGACTGTGGGCAGAGTCTCAAATCGCATTTTACTGCTCAAAGAGTATCGATGTGTTTATCTGCATGCTCAACTGCTACAAGTCGCCGAAACATCTGAAATGCGATCGGCAGGTTACTTCAAGGAGGACGTATTCGCCGAAGCAGAGGAAGCTTTTCCGACCGCATCGGACTTCATGGCTATCGCTATGGCGGACCTGAGAACTGTCGGCACACCTTCAGGGAGCGGTTCCAGCGGGGAAACATAAACACGGTATTCGTGTTTGTTTTGATACGGATAATCGCTGTGCGGAGCGTACTCAGAACACGTCTGTACTGCTCGAGTGCTAATATACGTGTGATGCATAGACTGAGCGCGCGAAAACATGGTTCGGCAACCACAGTTTAGTGATCTAGTCTGGCGACGTGAAAGGCCGCTGTCACGAAAAGCCGACTATTTCAGATTACCCCTGTAATTGTGGACTTGATCGACGAAAAGGGAAGACTCCATCATAATATACATGTGTCAGACTTAAAGCCCACCGGCGAATGCCCTCGAAACGTACATGAGAACGGCTCCCGAGTGCCAGCTACCGCCGCATTAAGACAATCGCGCGAACATATCGCTCGACCAGCGCCGAGTGATAGCCAGTGTAATCGCACAGTGTAATGCGAAAGACGAGCAGTCGTATATTAATTCTAGATTAATGTTGTTTTCAAGATTGAGCATATTGTTTTCAGCATTGAGTACTTCGACCACAGGGATGACGGTACTACTTTTGAAGATAAATGATTGAAGTACGCTAGTAGCACTTTTTCATCAAATGATTCATTGTTTTTATCCTTCATCCATTGTATGAATTCATTATAACAACTTTTATAAACTGTTTTTTGATTTATCTGGGAGAGTTTTATACAAAGCATCTTCCGCGGAGTCTAGTATTTCCGCTTGTATATAATCGTCACCAAATTCACTTTCGCTCATTTCGATCACGACCGCGACGCGACGCGTACTCTGTAACAGACCCGAAAACTAACAACAACACGCTCAAGGTTATTTACATTAATTAGGATTCGAAATTAGAGCGCGTCTGTATTTCGGAAAGTTTCGGAATTAGAGTAGGGCTTTAATATTTTTACGTGTTTTCTTTACGCATCACTTTACACACTGCATTACTTTACGCATACTGTGTGCAAAAGTAGCACTTTACGCATCAAAAACTGAGCGTAAAATCGAACTTTACGAACAGAATTACAAAAATTTATTTAATAATTACTTTGGCTCAGTATACCGCCATTCATATGATTTTAAACCAACTCCACTGTCTTCCGTCTCTGTAAATAACATAGAAAATTTTAATATTACCCGCAATGAAGTTACTATTTCTATAAATAAGTTAAAACCGACGTGTTACAGTGCCGGATTAAGGGGGACGGGGGCTAGAGGTGCTGCAGCCCCGGGCCCCATATTTTTAGGGGCCCCTGCCGTGGTACGTCATATATATGAATTTAATTGAATTATTTCGTCTTTTAAAAATAAGTTCTTCTTGGA
>JAPYZR010004920.1:0-12844 GCA_030522945.1 Trichopria nigra
CCGTGCCCATCATTGGATTCGCACCATAAGCGACTACGAACAGGTAACGTTCCCAATGAGTATGAACGACCAGGCACAGGTAATAGATTGTCGATAATGGACAATGATAATCCTACCAACGAGCTCATATATTCACCATCTCCGCAGGAATATAATCGTTCCCGGTCGAATCCGTGCCCATCATTGGATTCGCACCATAAGCGACTACGACCAGATAACGTGCCCAATGAGTATGAAAGACCAGGCACACGTTACAGATTGTCGCCAATGGACAATGATAATAAACGGAAACACCATTAATCACCTCTGTCGGAATAGAATCTTTCCGCAAGCTTTCCAACATCTCCCTGCGGGCCCATATGTCCATAACCTTCGTCGGATTCTACATCATCTGTTTCATTCGTACCGACGACGGATAATGAAGAAAGACGATTCTTCGAATGAAGAAGTTGATACCTCCAGAACATCAGGTAAATCTGATATTGCTTCACACGTCGTAGTTGCAGATGTCCATTAGTATAAGGTGCCCACTAATATGTCCACTAGTGGAAGGTTGTGCAGTACATGCACCCAATATTTTATCTGATATATCGATATGCGTCTAGAGCTTTTTATACGATGGTAAATCGAGAACAGTTCACTTGCTTGGATTCATTTTTCCTGGGGGAGTAGATGTAAAGCTTTTATCTCTGACTGGTTATGCCATATCATCGGAACGTCAAACTTCCGATGACTTGGGATCATTGAATAAACCTGATGATCGTATGAAATCATATCTCGATTATTCTTATTATTATAAAATATATATCTTATTATATGATAAAATAGAAAATAACTCTTCACTGATCAAAAAAAAAAAAAAAAAAAAAAAAACAGCACTTTAATGCAGCATTTGAAAATTTAATAGAATTTTAATTTTTAGGAGACTTACCTTCTGGAAGTGACTTCACAGCACGGATGATGAATGCTTGTTACAGAAATCTTATTGCCATGTACTCATATCATTCACAAGGGAATGATACCGTTTAGATTAATTTCTATGATCACATGGCAAGTATATGATGTTTGTAGTAGTCGAGCATGTGCCGAACTATCTCTCACGCACCTAGTCGCCAATAAGCACCCCATCTCCATTTGTGTATTATGACGATTACGATATCCCGGACGAAGAAATATATCCTTGCTCTGTCTAACGCTTCACGGGTCATTTGCAAAAATGTATATATATATAAATATGCAAAACGTATAGTTCAAGGACCCCCCGGACCCCCCGCTTAAAAACTAACCTAACTTAACCGTCACAAACCTGCCTGGAACACACATGTGTTGTCCACATATATGTTGCATCGTGTAACAGATAGGTCCTGCTGGAACTAACGATATATTGCCATATTTGGTCCTTGAACTATGCGTTTTGCATAAATATATATAACATTGAAAAACACGTTTTTCCTTCTTTATCACATATCCGTATCTACTTTATAATTGTATTATATAAAATGTGCATATTGCCAATTGAGACAGTTTTTGTGGTTAACGCCCAACAATAAAAACAAAATTAATAAAAGGAAAACAATGTTAATAATTACCATTCTTGTGTAGACTTCAGCAAGCTTTATTAAACTTTTCAACAGTACTATTTTCTGGGAAAAAAGGGTTGTAAGAAATGTCAAGTAAAAAACTATAGGAAATATTTTGTTTCACGAAGTTGTGTCTTTTTGAAAGGCTTACCGATAGGTAAATTACGTAGGGGTAGCTTTCGGTATATATATATATATATGAGAGCAAAAGATATTTCTGCGAATGTGCCGCCCTTGCGACCGATTAGGATACATTACGATGATGGGGACATCAAGAAGCACCTGTTGGACCCGAAAGTATATCTAGTTGCTGTTTGATGTGAATATTTTGGGGGCTAAACCGACTCCGTCGATAACGTCGTGTTCCTAACCTAGAATATTCCAATTAAACAGAAAGCAAGTATATTTTAAAGCTGAAATCGATTTTAGGGCGCTTTGGCTCATATTTTATGAGTGTATACTTGCGAATTTCCGGTCGTTTCATAAACGATTTCCTTGAAATTTCACCTACACTCAGAAAAAATGGGTAAAATCGCCTTAAAAATAGTAATTCATTATGTTTTCTCCCTACTGGAAGATATGTTTTTTAACGAAAATAATGTCCCGAGACAACCGAGAGCATCGTTTGTGTGAATCAATAATCGTTTATTCGTAAACATACATTGAATTTTTAAAATACACAGGTATCTCTGCATTTATCTGACGTATGAGCAGCCAGTAACTGAAGTGGTTGGCACGAAAAACGACGTGAGATCAACGGATGTGCATTCGATTAACAAACATATTTCGATAGATTCAAATATCAATATTTTCCTTAATTAATATACAAGTATATACTCAAAATTTCCTTCTCTTACAACCTATTATATAGTATATACCTATTCTGTTTTGAGTTTAACGCAAAACTCACGTAAACGTCAAGTAACCAGCTTTCGCAATTGTCCAAGTACTTTTGCGCTTGGTAAAAAAGAGCAGCCGCGCAATTAGGGCTGAGTCACTGTATAGTTTTCGAACGGCCCATATACAACGTAATTAAATATATATAATGATCGATACATTAATAGTATTATTATTATTATTATTATTATACGCATTATTCGTAATTCATATTTCTGTAAATATTATCACATTCAGATTGTATAAATCGTAGCAAGTTCCCTCGTACAGAAACGCGACGTGAAGGCAACTGCCGATACCTCATGTGCCACATTTATTTCATTTATACTGAAATTTCTCTATATATATAGCGACACCAATGCCGAATTATCGACATTTAGTTACATATAAAGAAAAAAATAAAACTACGAATCGTTTTGTTATCGAAGCAAATCATACCGCCGATAACGTCAATTCCAAACCCAATGAGGGACGATATTACCAACCGAGTATTCTAACCTATACAAAAATGAAATAAAAAAAAAGTAGTATTCAACATAATTGTCAGTACATTTGATCAAAGTGGCAATGACGACAGTTACATCCACGTCGGATTTAGCCATGGAAAATTCGAAGGTAATAACTGGGGTGTAGTATTTTGTAAAACTCGCGAACGCGAGCGATACGATAGTAGGGTATAAACACTAATGGAATATATTATAACGCGTAGCATAGATAAAGAATACCGAATTACATTTATGGGCTATTGCAAACAATCAATAGGGTTAGATAGGATCGTAGTTGCTCCTGTCTTTTTATCAAGGTCGTAGCGAAGACGCAGACACGTGTGTCTTTTTCATTTCTCCCTCTTCTACTATATCTCGTATAGACAAACGATTGTGATAAATGCATCGAGTATCACGAATTAGAAAAACTATTACGATCACTCGTAATTTGTCGTTAATCCTAACTTATACGATAAAGTTTTGGCAACACGAAATAGGAATTAGGTCGTGTACCTAATAATGTACCTGCAGTTACAACATACACACGGAAACGTTCGAAATGCGGAGAGATTACAATTAAAATTCTTTACAGGAGCCTTTACATTCTTCTTTTTTTTCACTTATCGATATTATTAATTATTCATGAATTGTTTAAATCGTTGGACGAATTAAAGGCTCCTGTACAATGTATCATTTATAACGTTTCAAATCAAGAAGTGATTCGTCAGAAAAATACTTTCTGTCTATATAAACTTCCTTTTCTATGATGTATAATACGAATAAATTGTACAAACATACATATATACAGGGTGACCCTTTTAATCAGCCTCAACACAGCCAACAATTCTTGTTTTAATCGCGATGTTTCGAATTATTTGGCTGTCACCCCGTACATACCGATAACGAGTAACGTAGTCGTAATCTGTAAATGCCAGCCCAGCAATAAGTTAAAAGCTGTATACAGAATGAGGATGAAAAGTACTCTTTAAGTACTCCTTCACGTGGACATCTAAGCTTCGTATTTTTAAGTATATATCTTTAAGAGCTGTTTCGGAGCTCGACGTAGAAGGAGTACATATTTTTGTTCTCGTCATGTCAAACTTTTTACCATTGCTGATCAGGACGTAAGTGTAGAATTTTGTTGAGACGACATTTAAAAAAAAAAAACATATGGTCTCTGTAATAAAATCGAAGATTAGGTCCAACGCATCAGACGATGATTTAAAAAAAAATGTATAAAAGTAGCATTGTTATAATTAAAATACACATATTTTAAGTAAAATCCCGATGCTATAGAGAGAGATTGTTTTGCATTCGCACGATACGCAACGACTAGTTTATCGAAGTGAGCAATAATTGAGTTGTTAAAAATGGAATTATGCTGGAAAATGATTTGCCGGCATAGATCCACATTTCGTTGTAAAGTTCACTTTGCGAGGAGCTTAATTAATACATCAATTACGGTATTTTACGTTAATGCGATACTAGCATACTGCAGATAGAAGTGCGTCAATCTGTCATGAGGCTTGATACATTTACAAATATTGCATTAAAGCACCACTTCGAGCCTCGCGAAAGAACTTGACGCAAACTGTCGGAATTTGTCGGTACAATTCAACTATTCAACATATATATATATAGTTGATATTTTTGTCAATAAAAAAATGATTTTTTTTTTTAAATTCAACCCATTTTGAATTTTTATCCAGTTTTTTTTTTATATTATTTTTACCAAAACAACATGAAATTTCACGTTCTATCAGAATATAGCCTCACGATTTTTATGAATTTAATGGTTTAAAAGTTATAAACAATTCATTTTTCTTATAACTGTATTTGTTCGACTGAAAAAAACTGTAGAACTAATATTTTTATGTAAAAACTGGTTTTATACAAATCAGTTTCCGGTTAGGAAAGTTAATCTCGAGCCACAAATTTTAAGATGTAGGGTTCGGAAAAAAAAATTCGATCTGGAGGTCCGCAAAATGGCGTCCAAAATGAAATATTTTGTTTGAAAAATTTCTGGACACTCTTAACAAAAAATGCAAATTGTAAAAAGTTTTCAGAATCCAAAGAGGAATTCACTGAAAATTTTTCAGATTTTTCTGGTGATATTTTGAAAAATTGTTTTTTTTTTTATGTCTTTTGACAATTTTTAAGATAAATTACGAGGAATTCTGAAAAAATTCTGATATATACTTTGCTGAATTCTAGGTATTGTTTGTTCTATACAATTTTTTTTGAGAAGTTGACAAAATTCAAGAAAAAATTTATATATATACAGACTTTTACCCTCGAAAACTATTAACTTTGGAGAAATAAACGATTTTAATTCATGAATTAATAGACATTAGAATTTTTTTGTAAATTTTATAAAATGTTTAAAAAACGTAAATAAAAAGTTTTGTCAAAATATCGCGAAGAAGAATCTAAAAAATTTCAGTGAATTCCTCGTTGAATTACAACCATCCCGAGTAGAATTTTGAGCGTGACACCTCGGGTCCTGGCCGGGATCCCTATTAAAGTAAGGGTTCCGGCTGGGGCCCAAAGTGTCACGCTCAAAATTCTACTAGGGATTTTTGGCTCTGAAATGTTGTCCAAAAATTGGTAATCGTAGAATACATTAGCATTTTTTAAAAGTTTTTCGTAAATTTTTCAAAATTTCGAAAATATTCAAACGAACAATTTTTTCAAATGTTAAGAAAAAAATCCAGTACATTTCTCGATGAATTCTACGATCGTTTCACTGTTGTTTTTCTTTTTTCAAAAATCTTCTAGCTTTTGAGTTGAAATTTTTCTTAAAAATTTTAGATTTAAAATTTTTGCAATCGAAAAAATCGCATTTATTGTACAAAAAAAAAATTGTTTATAACTTTTCAAACAAATTTTAATAGAATATAAAAATTTACCTTCGAGATCACGTGACGTTATTTTCTTCTTTAGTACAGATAATATGAAAAAAAATTTATTAAAATTCATGGAAAATTTACGAAATTTGAATATGCGTTAATTTTGTTCAAATATTTTTTCAGCTGATAAAGAAATCACGAGCTTTGAATTAATCCATACAAAATTGTTAAAAATGGAATTTTAACATTTTCAAAAATTTCTTAAATTTTTTATAAGTGATTATTATTTCGCAAAGTGTTAAGAAGTATAATTTTCCAATCATGGCTAGTAAATCCCGAATTAACAATATATTCCGAATGTCAATATTTTACCGACAAATTGATCTTAAAATATAATATAATTTCATATTCATAGATTAAAACGTTAACAAAGTAAGGTTTTCCGAAAAAAGCCGACGGGAGAATTCAGAAATTTTCTGCCCTCGCCTTTTTTCCGGACTACAAGACGGACAAACGATTTCGATATACAGCACCATTCTTTTGCTGGCCAGAGATCCCGAACTGCACCGCCGCTTATCGACGAGCCGCGAAATTGCCAATCGTCTCGAAACTTTAAACCGAATTAGATTCGATCTTGCGTTTTTCTTTCGTTTCATTCTTTCTTTTCTTTATTTCTGTTTCGAATTACTATCAGTCTTTCAATTAATCTAGCCCAATCATCGCACGCATGATTGACATAATCACAGTTCACCGTCCTAGCATTCCACGAACGAAGGACGCGATTAAAACGTTGGCCACGCATAATTCATGCAAATCAATTTGCAAAGTGGATAATATACCCTATCGCGGCACGAAGAAATAGGTAATGCTGGCAAGCATCTCACAACCGTGAAAAGTTGCAAGAGTCATAATAATAATTAATTTTCCCGTTGTCATTTTGGTAACGCAAATAATGACGCAAATCCTATATGTCTTCTAGAATTGACCCAAACTTACAATAAGACTCGACCTTTTTCAATGTCGCATTACCTTCTCTTCGTGGGAGCAAGGCGTACTGTCGAAATCAATTCTACGTAATCGCATAGAAACTTTGAGGAACATTCCGTAATGAAAATTTCACGTAAGTTTGACCAAATGACTTTTCTCTTTGACGAGACCACGTTGCTCCTTCCCACGTGGGCCTCTTGTTCCTGTAGTCTTCTTCGTGTTCGCGAGTGATGTTTTAAAGGAACAATTTTACACGGATTCTCCATGTGGTTGGACTAAACGAGACAAACAAACGATTGCGCCACATTGTGAAGTCACGTGAGGAAAAAGAGACACGTGAAATTTTCAACGGAGACGTGGACCACGAGGTTAGGTCATAAAAATATCGCAACAATTTCTAACCTCTCAATCGCCTTGAACCTAAGTTTCTATAAGACGATCCGCTAAATGTACGCGTAATCAATTTCGCTTTGGCATTGAAATAATCACATTGTTTTATATTGGACATCTATTTTATACTGGACGATCTCTAAATGAAAGATACTCGTCAATAAAAAGTTCGGACGGACACATCGTTTGTGCTATTGCGTATACGTACTTTGTTTTTTTTTTTTTTTTTTTCTCTTTATTAAAACGAAAAAGAATACGGACGTGCCTTCTAACTTAGGTTAGAGAGCCTATAATTTCCTAGTTTTTGTCTCACAACCTCTGGGCATCTCTGGCGCGACAGTTATTTCAGTCTTTGTAGTCTACTTTTTTTTTCTTTTGTTAAAATCACTTTTTATTTCAATTTTACCCAACTTATCCTTTCTTTTCAGACTTACACCAAGATTATTTCTTTTTTTTAAATTCCTTGCTTGAGAAAAAGTCGAAGCTTCCCTTATAGTCTATTGAAATCCTTCCGCAGACTCCTGACCAAGTCTTTGGCTCCTATTTCATCAGCACGCGAGAAATCATTTCCGAAATGACGGAAGGAACAATGTTTACAAAATCATATATATTGACGTGTTTTCCTGCTCGATTTCTGACGATATCTTCCGTCATTTCTTCACGTGGCTTTGCGCGTGATTAGGTCAAATTCTGTTGCGATTTCATAAGCAAGATTTCAACAGTACTCCGATTTTATACTGTGAGATTTGGACAAAGGACGGCGAAAGGCTCCGATTTTTTCTCAACAATAAAATCAATTCATTCCGCAGCACCGCCTATAAACACCATGGAATATTTCGTTATATAAAATCGTTGAATTGAAGTGAATCTAGACGATTACGTTATAATCGCTGACGATAGTACCACGTTTCAAAAACGTTAATCTAGATTAAAAGTCTTCGAACCGTACATGCACTTTCTAGACATTAACTAGCTAGGCGCTAAAACGGCCACTTTCATAAAAACGGAACCCTTAGGTAAAATTTAAGGCCGTTTCGACGACTTCGAACGTTCTGACCTCCCCAGGCTTCGAGTCGCTGACTTCACTATTAAATCCCGTTACACCGTTTCGTGGGAAACCAGGATCGTTAAAGATTTGCGACGAGCAACCACCAGTTAGCGATACGAGGATCGTGAAACCGATTTCAACTGCCCAAAACATAACAAGAATGCGACCTTATCGGAACACGGGAAAAATCGTTCGTAGATGCTCGAGTAAAATCTGCCGAATCTGTATTTCATGAAAATTTACATTGCACGAGATAAGAATATATCATTATGTGCTGTGAAACGAAAAATTTACGTAATCGTGCGTGAATTCGCGTTACCGACAGAGCTACGCGTTTGAACTCGCATAGATACGTCCATCTAGTCAAGTTCATAGTTCGAGCCTCGGGTGCCACGAGCACGTGCAAAACATAACCTACATTTGCGTTACGTTATCGACGTTGCGTTTTCTGTCACTTTATAAGAACCTATTGTTTTCACGTGTAATATACGTATAATCTTTACTCAGGTACTTCAGTAAAATTTCCCCAAATATTTCGGCAATTTTTACTTGACTTTACGATGCTAAATTATATATAATTGTCGGCAATTATATAGAGGTTTCCTGCAAATCTTTCGTCAAATATCTCTGATTATTTACGAAATGGAGACAGTTCAAATTTAAGCTTTAACCGTACCCGGCAAGAAAAAGGACGAAGCCTACGACATTCTAAGGAATCCCATCCTTGACACTTACTAAAGCTTGTACAATAGGACGTATCGGTGTGCTCGCTAACTGCGAATCGTCCTAAAGACGACCCAAAGTCGCTGGAAATCTTTCGTTAATCGCAAATGATCATCAGGACGCCTCTAAATGTTTTGCGTCATCTGGATTAGTCCTCGAAGTTAGATCGCCCAATCTTCAAGACGAGACATTCCGTTAGTTGTCGGAATCGGGGCTCGACGAGGGTGACGCTGGCGGATCCTGATCAGTTTCTTGATCCTCTCGGACGGTCGTCGGGGTAATGAACATCCCGCGCGGACTAAACGTATCGCAATAAAGGTTCTCTTTTTTATGCACTCTTCTCACGTGGCTGCGCAGATTGTCGCGCCTCGCACTCCGGTAAGCACAATGGGGACACAGATGGGGTTTTTCACCGGTATGCATACGACGGTGTTGAATGAGCTGAAAGCAAACGCGAATCGTCAATCTTTGCTCCGAAACCTGCCGGAGGTGATCTCCGACACAGAGTATTGCAGGAGATGTCCATTAGTGAGATATTCACTCACTGCTTGACAATCCTGACGATTAGGTATACCTTTTTCAATTGCACGGTGCGAAATATGCAGATGTCACAACAGAAGTATCGGTTGTCCCTATGTCTGCGCATATGTCGACTCAAATCAACCTCGGACGACCTATCGGCACCGCAAACCGCGCAACTTACTCTGGTCTCGGATGCAGTACCCCGCGCGTGTGCCCTGAGGTGTCTCTGAAAGGCTTTCTCGATGGTGCAAGCATAGGAGCATAATGAGCATCGATATTCTTCTCTCTCGTATCTGCCGCAAACAAATTTACACCATGTCATTACCTACATTTACATGTTATGGCTCATGCAGTCTTCCATGCATTAAAAAATTTCGCATCATAATCTGACGTAACGGTAAGAGGTCGAGGACCTGACAAAAACAATGGAGTATCCATGAAAAGTTTCGAGTACCTATACCTGACGCGCTGCAAAGCCAAGGAGCGCTTTTTCCCCGATGCCGTCGTCGTGCCCTGATGATCGTCACCTTGATTTTCCAAATCCGTGGATGTCCGCCCATTTTCCCCGTTTTCCGCTCCCGGTGTCGTGGAATGACGTTTAACGTGCTTCTTGATTGAAGGCCTTGTCGGCGAGTCTAAACTGTACGTGCCATAGGCGTAACTATGCCGAAGGCCAACAGTTGGACTGCTCTCCCTTGATCTACAAAAATTCGTAGATTTCAATTAAATTATCCGACTTTTTTAATAAGGAAAATCCCACACAATACGGCCTGACTAAAAGTTACAAATCGTGATGACAACAAGAAAGGTATAGCAATGCGCAAAGGGTGATGATGGAGGGGTGAAATCTTTCGACCAATCGCAACTTACAATCTTTGATACTGTCATCTCCTTCCATTCTCTGACAACAAAAACTGCACGATGTGATTGGTCCTCCCTATCTACCGCTCACCCGCAACTTTGCTATATACCTTTCTTCTTCCGTCACAAAAACCGAAATTGAATAACGACTCTTCCAGTCGAACTTCGAAATGCTCAATGCATTGTCTGCACTCACACTTCGGTGTAGGACGAATGATCACTCTCGGAATCACTATCAGAAGGTAAGTTCGAGCCTTCCGTTGCTTCGAGGGCTGCTGTGGCTGCAGACAGTCTCCCTAACATTGACGTGTAGGCGCCCAGCACCCATCCGTTTAAAACTGGCATTGTAAGTTCTTTCTGTAAATATTTCAAATTCCGTACATACATTAGAAGATTTTCTTTCTTTTTCGCAACATTTGTTAAGTTTTCCATCCGCTTTAATAAGAAGTTAAATGAGCAAGATTGTCCACAGAAAAAAACAAACATCCTCCAGATGTTCCACGGCCTATTAAGGCTTCTTGATGAGAACCTAAATGGATGGGAAGTTGAGGTGGTAGATATTATTGGCATATTTTTTTCAAATTTGATATTAGGATTGAAACGAAACGAATGTTGCATAGCTTCGAATTCAAATTTCACATTCAAATTCAAAGTAATTCTATAATTATAATATAATCGATAGATTCGATAATCCAATTGGCAGGAACCCCTGTAAACTCTATTAATACAGATTCGCCCGATACTTCATATCAAAAGTGTAACGGTGCATTCACACATTGAGTAAATTCGAGTCGCGCGAACGACGACCAATCACAGAGCTTCTTCGCTCGTGCGTCGCGAACTCGCTCCAGTGTGAACGAGCCGTAATGACTATTAATTTAGAAAATAAATTCTTGACATTCTATAAATCGTTAAGGGAACGTGAAATCGGATTGATGAATCATATATAGTAAATGAAAAGATTAAAAAGTGTAGAATGAATGTTTTCACTAACGGCAAGGCAAGAGTAAATAGACTGTACGTGGTTCTCAAAGTCGTTAACATCCTCGTCCGTTTTTTCGATGTTCTTTTCGTTGTCATCCGATTTTAATGAGAGTAGCGACTGGTGGGAGCTCTTCTCTGACGGGTCGATATTCTTCGACGGCTTCCATACCAGCTCCATCGCGTCGTAAAGGCCTCCAGTTTCGGTTAAAGACAATGGTGCTAAATGCGCGGGCCTCTGCAGGGAATTTAAGACAAAGGCTGCGTTTGGTAACATCTGGGGGAAAAATGGATAACGTCCGGCAAACCAGGAATCGCCGCCGAGTCCACTCGCGGTCTGTAGAGTCCGGGTCCCATATTCCATCTGCATCAGATTCGTTTGAACTCTTTAATACTTCACATATAAATACGAAAATGACCTAGACTTATCTTCATTTATCGTTATAGATAACGAGAAGATGAGATGAGATTAATATCTTGTACAAGAAACAAAAATATATGTTTTTCATTTAAAATCTATTTATGTTCTGCACTGCTTGGGTTAAATATGATCGATTCGTTCCCAAAATGCACGACGAAGAGGAAGGAATGACGAGGAAGATGAAATTGATTGATTTACGTCAATTCTCATACATGATTTTTTACTCGGAAACATGCGAGACTGCGTAGTTACCTAACCAACTGGCGTAAAATGCAAAAACAGGTATTATATCGATTTCAAACAATGTTGCCAAACTCCACGTATATACACGATAATCTCATTAATTTTGCAATACTCTTGAAGAACGAGCAGTTTTACAACAACTTGAATATTAAGAATTTGGAGATTTTTGTATGATGATTATTTTGTTGGCATTCGGAACGAAAACAAAAAGTGAGTCTCAGAATTCGGGTCGACAAAAAATCGAAATTGTAAATGAGTCATCGGCATTTTAAAAACAGTTGACAATAGACAACATTGAACAGTTGACTATATTCGACAGCACTAAAAATGTTAATCATTCTCAGACGAATGAAAAGATCAACTTTTAATAAGAATCATTTAAAGTGAAATATCTGTTTACGACTTTCGAAAAGAATTTTCGAGTCAGCGCCACCTGGTAACTAACTGCGGAACTATATCTTTCTATGTTGCAAAAGTCAAATAACATAAAGTACATATTAAGTTTCCTGTTTCTGGTCGATATAGTGAAAGGTCAGTCTTAACATTCGGTGACATTGCTAAATGTTTTAAATTTCAATAAAAACCATAAAAAAAATAAAAATTGTGTATATTAAATATAAACCGAAAATTATTGTTTTTGATTATGTGGTCCGGCCATTTCTAGATTCGATGAAAATATATTGTAGGATTATTCAAAAAATTCACAAATGGTAGAAATTACAAATACAATTATATATGTGCAATTACACCCAGTCAAAAATCACAGAAGTTATGTCCCATTTATGTAACAGTTACATCAAAATGTCCGCCTCCAAATTGTCACAGTTACATAATAGGAATTGTGACGTAATTGCTAT
>JAPYZR010004921.1:0-13070 GCA_030522945.1 Trichopria nigra
CATTTCCGCCAATTTTCATCATGATATTCGAATTCAGCACATCAAAATACGTCGGAAAACATATGTCCGCTAAGGATTCCCGGACCGTCCTTTTCGGAATTATATCCAAATGATGATAAATGACTATATAACTTATTTTATTTATTATATTTATGAATTACGAAATCACTTTTAGTTTGACAAGATTGCGAGGAATGTCCCTATAGAATATTATTATCATATACTGCAGATAGCACTTACAATTTTCCAAAAATGTACTTTTAATGTCGATAGAAAATGCATGATGACACCGTATATAATAATAAGAATTATATCTTCAAGTAAGTGAAAATATTTCATTTCAGATCAATAATAATAATGTAATCATATGAAACTAAATAAGTAATAACAATAAATCAAGGTCGTGAATACACATTTAAATACATACGAAAATATAGTATATAGCAGTGATGGACAATAACACTCGTCAGCTGTCACTGTCTTATAGATTGACAATGTATATATACTATAAGTACAATATAGGTGATTCGCCTGATTTTTGGCTTAATACATCGTATATCTTATATATACATCGAATAAATCTCAAAAGACGCGAAAGAAGAAAACATTAATATTAATAATTAAAGAAGAAAAAATACATTTTATACATAAGTTGAGGTAAATACAATGTGCTGTAAATGATGGCACAGTTAAGACAATATACAAACAATATTTCTCCTTTTCCGTCTGACTTAATTGTGTATATTGACGAATTTCCCCCTTATTGGACCTTTGACTCTCGTCACGTCGCTCGGTTAGGGAAAACACGTTTCTCATCCCTCGTTCTGACACCCAGCACCCTAATTAATCGTATAGTTCAACGATAATCCACTTCTCGTGTCAGCGCCACTTTTGTTATTCCGCTAATCAATTTTTATTCGATATTAATTATTATCATCGCTTTGTGGAAAACAGTCCTAATATACACAATCTTATTAAATAATTCTCACAATACAGTATAATAATAAGATAGAAATAATAAATAAAAATTACAGTGTAAACTAAATATGAGACTATAGGTCAGGGCTACAATAAAAAAAAAAACAATAGATCAATTAACACTGGAAAGAAATAAATTTATTGTTATATAGTTGTATATATAAAGTATATATATATATATAATAATTGACATTTGTGCATGATTTTAACTCAAAGCGCGAAGGACTCTTACAATCAATGCTATACGTCCACGATTTGTCCATAATTCGTCCATTGTAAGTTCATAATTCATCCGTTGTACGCACATTTCATGTACTCGATGGACGTACAATGGACAATATTATTCTTATATATTAGAGTTGAATCTACATGTATAATATACGTTTAATGCTATATTATTTAACTAAGATTTGGATATAACATCGATATCTATCGAAATTGTTTCATATTTGAAAACAAAAATTATATTGATATCTTTTTTAGTTCGTGAGTTATCGAAGCTACAAAAAAAAAACGACGACGGAACGAAGGAACGAACGTACAAGATGAAAAATTTTCGAAGTGCGTGAATTGCGGAGACTATAGAGCTTGATGTAAGAATGTGCAGCTAAAATAAAAAATATGAGAATATAGCTCAAGAACTAACGAACAAAATGAGCAATTGACTTAAATTCAGATGGGTACTTTTTTTATAAAAAATTCTGAAAGTATATGAAACTCAGAATGAAACTTGGTGATTTATTAGAAAATAGTATTAGGTGGAAGATCCAATTAACAAATTAAAAGATTTAAATACTTTTGTTTATGTTTACCATTTGTACAAAACTAACTGGCATTCTCTTTAAATATTGGCAACGTATACGAATTCAGTTATTGAGAAAATAAATTGTGTATTTATGATAGTCTCATACATTGTGGGTAAATTAGACTCCTCGAAGTGAATATATTAACTGTTTGTGGAATTTTTTGATAACAAAATTTTCTATTTCTTTTCGTTTTTGGTAGTTGGTTTCCGTAGCCAAAACAAGTATATTTTTCTTCTGGTCCACATATTGATGTTCTTCTCGTGTTCTTTCAGTTATGGATTGAATTCCGCGTAATTTGATTTAAAAAAAAAGTTTCTATAGATTTAAACCATCTAAAAATGTCATTCCATTTATAAACATTACTTTTGTATTTGATTCTATTAAAAAGTGTAGATATAGAATCTAAGAGATCCCAATAATCGAAAGTGAATTTAAATGGATTAATTAAAAATTCTATTCATTTCAATACATATCTATGCATTTGAAAAATATTTTACAACTTTTTTTTATTGTAAGCATTTCTCGTTTTCGGTATAAAATATTTTCAATAAGTTATTGAGAAATATTCTCTACTTTATAAAATAAAATCATTTATGGATTTTCGTGCATTAAAGGGTAATTTAATTTTTAATTATAAACTTGAATCGAATTTGACAAAATAAGGATTCAAATAAATGACGTAATGAATTAATTTCTTTTTACACCAATTCATTTTCAAATTCGCTCGACGAGTATTCATTCTTAAATAAATTACTATACCTCGTTACGCGTCGCTTTTGTGAACAATATTCTATGCACGCTACAATACAATACTCGTCGATACGTCACATTACACGTGAGAATTAGTCAAGAGTATCACGTGCCATAAAATTTAAATACGTTCGACAATGAGAAATCGATTTATTTCCGAACATTGAAGTAACGCATGCGGAAATGCACGAATCAATTTGAATCGACCAATCATTGCGAACACAAAATTGGTCAAACTTTATGATTGGATAAAAATTGTCATTAAAATATTTGATTTGAAATTCTCGTCTTGCCAACTGCAATACGAAAATTGTAGCGGATAATTGTTCTTATATGTCAATCAATCTGAATAAAACTCAAAATATTCCTTTTTGCACTACCTTTCATTTAATTTGTAAGTTTTCGCTACAATTACCGTAAGATTTAACTCTACCAAAGTCCAAACATTCTCTAAATGCCTTCAGAAAATACTAGAATATTATGTACTTGTATATACATAAGGAAATGAATCTGCACTGCTGGCAGTATAAAAGTCGGATTCAGTTTTTCCTCAAAAAACATTAAAAAGGATTTCCGTGTGTATACCGAGGTTGCTACTGACCTAATTTAAAATAAATTATTTTTTACTGAAACTCTTAAAATAATATATATGCAACGCAAAACGAATGCATTATTAATTATCCTATACAAGTTTTTTTTTTTTTTTATTTTTTAGTGTTGACTCGAAAGTTTTGTTGGTTTTTTCATTTGTACTTCAAATCATATCAATGAAGTGTATACATAAATTTGATATTTTGGCATTCAAAAAATGTTCAGTGTCATTTATATTACAAAAGTCCGTTTTTCTCGCGTGTTTTCATAAAAAATTAAAAAAAAAAAAACTGATATATATATATTTCAGAAATATTATTTTAACTGGCTATAAAATATTTCGTAGTCTTGTATACCTATACTTTATAAAGTTATATGTGTATAATATCGATCCATTGCAATGTTGAGAAAAAAAATTTACGATTACTCAACGTCCTCGTCATTTTGCGCACGATATAGAAGTCTTAATTTCCGGGTATATTGATGACTATAAAAAGAAAATTGATATATAGTGTGCGTGTGTTAAAAAGTCTGCCTATATATTTATTTCTTTACACGTTGTGTGAAGAGATTTTATTACAATATATTACATAAAAATATTAAAAATAAAAAAAAAATATATATACATATATATATGTATCAATTTTAAATACAAATCTAATTGTAACAATTATTAAGTACAATTAAACACATGATATAGTATCACATTTGGCCGCAATATATTCGAAATAAAATATCTTTATATACAGTAATTTATTGAAGATATCCTCATCTCTATTTTACCCTTTAAAATACCATGTCTTATTACAGATTTGTGGATGACATTTTCACAAGTATACACCATGTGAATTTTTAGGTAAAAAATATATATAATTTTTAAGTCTTAAAAAAATAAAAATCACCTTCACATTAGAAAAAGAAAATGACAGAACCAATTTTCTAGGCATATAATACTGTTTATCAAAGATAAAAACGGAAAATTAAAAACAAAATGTTTAAATATTTTCAGGAAGATATATCTTCATTATGTCAAACAAATCATCCAATGTCATACAAAATTGAAACAGCTTATAGGTTAATAGACAAAGCAATTATAAATTATCAGACAAAAATATTTTAACTTAAACGAAAAGGAATTAAAGTTCCAAAATTATATAAATGGAATTAACACCGGTATAGAAAAGGGAACATATTAAAATAGGAATTTAGGATCCCATGTGGGGGATTTGACGTGAAGTCCAAAATATACGCAAATGTTGTTTTTTGGAATTACAAAAATTTGGGAATATTTTTTTAGACAATTTTAAACAAGAAAGAAGCATGTTTTATTGTATAATAGAAATCCCATATATAGGAATTTTGAAATTAGAATTCTACTACAATAAAATTTGCTTCTTTATTGTTTAAAATTGTCAAAAAATGATATCCTAGATTTTTTTTTGGATTCCAAAAAGCAACATTTACATATGGGGGATTTCACGTGAAATGGTATGGTTGCCTCGACTATATATCGATCTGATTGTGCCGATCAGTGTAATAGTTGTTTGATATGAACATATATATCTATAATTTTGTATATTTAATATACTAATTGGGAATGTACAATGTTCATAAATTAAATTCCATTTTAATTCATCTCTATGATCGAAATGAAGTAAATTTTAATTGTTTGCAATGATTATTTTTTTGTTTAATATGAATTACAAGGCATAGAATTTCATTTATGAACGTTTGTCGCGGATTTGCATTCATTGCGGAATGAATTTAAATATACATATACGAATTCGCTTCATTACACGTTTTTTGACTCTACCGAATTCGTTTCAGTAAATTTTCGTTTACCTTTATTGCTCGAATGAATCAAGGATGAAATAAAAATGTCCAAACGGTTTCTAAACACAACCAGTTTATTTCTCCATTTTGAAAGAAATCGGTAGAGACATTGGTTTCTAAGGTTGCTAAACTGTTGAATTTGGTCACTCGAAAAAAACGACCCTATGTAGTTTTTTTTTTTCATCAAATGTCCACGTTTAATACTGTATATATAATAGATCTAAAAATGTAATAAAAAAATGTTGTGCCTCTGTTGTGGCTTAACTTAGATCTGATTAGTTTTTTGGGACATATCCGTACTAAAATGGTGGGGGAAGGCCAAGAAACATTAAACAGGCATAAGTTTATCAATTTAGAATCAGAAATATGGATTAATGACTCAAAATTGGCGGAAAAAAATGCCGCACCTGAAGGTTATCGATTGTTCTTAAATTGACCAATTAGAAGTCGGTATATCCACAATTTTCGACAAATTATGTATTAGAATTAAAAGAAATTATACCTATTTCTTAGTTTATAATGAGGAAAATGATGACTGAATACCCTATATAAATACACGGGATTTCATAACGAGTAAAACTGTCATCGGTTTTCTAAAATTGACCAATTAGAAGTCGAGATATCCCCATTATAACGAAAGAATTAACAAACCTTCAAATTTTAGCCGCCATTTTGAAACCGCCATTTTGGAAAAAATATTTCCGGGCATGGTCTTATCAACGTGGATCTTATCGCGATGACTTTTTCTAAAGACTCGTAGAGGTAAAAAGATAGAAAATGAAAGGCCTATCAAAAAATATGATTGTACAGACAAAAAATGATAAAAGATTGAAAAAGTGCTGAGGTTAAATGACTTTATCCCCGAGATTTTCTCTAGATTCTCGCAGCGCCATTCGAAAGAGTGACCTCAAAAAACATCAGAAATTATGGTTTGACAATCCAGGTATTTATTATCGTACAACAAATCCATTTGGTCGCATTAATAAATAATAAATCTTTATTAAAAAAAATATTTTTTTTTAGTCATTACATAATTCTTTTTTTTTTTAAGGGGAAGCAAACTACGAGTCTTTGCCTTATAAACGTAAAGAGGGAAATGAAAGGATTCGAAGATAACAATGAAAGCACCAATCATCGCCGGCCCGACTATATCGATTTGTTGATTGAAAATTTTACCGAAAACAACAAACTGGACGATGTTTGTACACGCGCTTACGTCGAATTAATTTCATTATAATGAATAAATATTGATAAAAATTGATAAAAAAAAAAAGAGAAAAAAGAGGGAGGGAACTAATTTTACCTGTCATTTTCTGCTTGATCCTTGAAACCACTGATGGCGTAAACGCGACTAAAAAGGACTTTGGCGAGACTGTCGATTTTACTGGTCAGTTGGTAATATCCCTTTTCCTCTTCAGGGTCATTGTCCTCGACGCTGGCACTTTGACCCTTTTGCAGCAGGACACTGCGAACCGACGCGAAGGAATCGTTGCAGTCCAACTCAATCGCACTTTGCGTCCTCCGATTTGTCGCAATTCGTCGCTTACGCCTGGCTCCGGGTCGCTCCTGGCAGAATCTGTCGTGTCCCGTTACTTCCGGTTCTTTGTTGACGTCTTCTTCCCGTTTTTGATTGAAATTTTGATAAAAGTTAAACATCCTTTCCCTTCGAGGCTTATTTGGCTAAACCAGCATTGCGTTGTTGTTTTTATTTTTTTTGTTATTTGTTGCTCTTTTTTTTCATTTTGTTTTTTTAACAAACTTCGTTTGAAACGTCTAACGCTAAGGCTACATTTACAAAATTATTTAGTCATGTTTCGCGTTCTTATTTGTTGTTCCCTTTAAGTAGTCGAGTTAATTAACTTGGATTGGACGTATGCTCGATTCTTTTCTCCATTCTGGCAATGATACCGCGGCAACTTCTCCTGAAATGACGGCATGCTCGCGGTTCCCGTGGCGGAATGTTTGTACCAAACCTGGACTTTCTATCCCCTCGTCCTCTCGCGTATTTTCGCGATGCTACGAGGCGCACTGGCGCATCGTGGTGCTCTCCCGCATAGGTTCTTGCACCCGGCGGTCATTGGCGCTTGCGCGCAACTCCTGCTAACGGGGTCTGCGAACCATCGGGTAAAAAAGCGAACCGGGTGGTATGTAGATATGCACGTGGAGCTCCACGTTTAGATCGATAATCGCTATCGCGTAATGCGACTATATCCCGCCGATAATCCTAGAAATTAGGAGTAAGAGAGCGTTGACATCTCCTTGACCTTACCGATCCTCATCGACTGCTACAACTTACAACTTGTTCGCCTACCTATACTAATCCTCGCGACATTTGTACGGCTGCCACGCACCGAAAGCTTCGTGAAATAAACTTCACCCAATTCTTTAAATTCTCTGTGATATATTATCTAGGTAATGTTTTCAAAATTAATCGAAATGATTTCGTTTCCGTGGCGCTCAACTTATATTATTTGTTTTATAAACAACATTGAATCTAAAAAAAATAGTCGGAATCGACCGGCTTTCAACAAGTACCCTTACGCACTAATAATGAAATACGACTAATATGTACGACTGAGTCATTCGAAACAAAATCACTTTCTTAAACTTACGATGTAATATTACTTTAACTTAATTAAGCGACACTTAATTGTCAGAATAAGTTGAAGAATAAGTAGTACTTCCGGATGAAACTAGTCCTCTTCATTTTCCACATTTTCATATTCCAACATTCGTTTGTGTTGTTGGACCCACGAAGATATACTCCTATTTCCGTAAACCTACGCAAATAAATAAAAACAGCGTGTCAAAATTCATTAATTATCATTGATCATTATCATTTAATTATGAAGAATGTTTTGATACCATACCTTGCTGACGAATTCGAGAATATATCGAGGCATATGGGTCTCAACTCTTTTATGTAATTTCAAATTATTGTCATCATCGCCATCAATTTTGGATAAAGAAATGTATTGTTCCTTTACAAACTCCTGTAATTATTGAATAGATTGTTTAATGCAAGAAAACAATGTGGATTATTTTTAAATTGATATATATGAAATTTTAATAAATATACTGACTTCCATTACTATTTTCTGAATATCACCGAAATACTCATTTTTAAAATCATCTCCTTTTACTATTTGCAGTTGTTTCAAAAAACTCCACAATGATGCTGCAACATAAATATGAAATTACATCTATATATCATTTTTTATGTTTACAAAAGTATAATTTTAAAACGGAGAATGAAAACTTCATACAATACCTTCCTTACATTCTTCACCAGTCATAAAAATATGCGTCAAAACCAGAAGCAAAAGAACTTGTCGTGATTTTACACTTTTTGAAAATTTTAAGTGGGGAATATTATTTGTTATGGTATTATGTACGTAGAATTTCGCACTATCTTCCTCTAATGTGTAACCGAAAACCTGCCATTGACAATATAGATTTATACACTAATATATCAAAAATTTGATTTTAAGATAAAAGAATAAAATATTGTATATTTTTACCGTTTCTAAAACCTCTTTCACTACGGGCATGAGGCTACGAAGTACTTTGCCATTGCAATTAACGTGTTTTACTATTTGTGCTCTTTGAATCAAGCTCTTATGTCGATCAGCGACAAGAATATATTTTACGATACTAGAAACATATTTTTGTTGTTCTTCAGCAGAAAGTCCTTTTATGGGTGACGTTTGTGAATTCTGTGTCTGCGATAATTGTGAAGGTCCTGGTTGTGACTGTGAACAAACTTCTTCTTCATCCACTTCCTGCCGCCTTCGTCCTACAGTTTTCCGCCTTCTTTGTGACATTGCTAATCTGAAACGATAATTTAAATTTTAAAAACTATTAAAAAACTGTTTTAAAGGAACAAAATAAGAATTCTACGCAGCTAAATTTACGTCTAAATAATATTCTGTAAATTCTACTAACAGAATTAAGATTGAATCTTTAAAATTGGTGTAATTTTCAAGATTTGTTCATTTTTGTGATTAGTTTGTAATATAATAGTTTACATGCTTTAAAGGAAACTTCTTTTTCAATAGAGCTCGTGAGTGCTCTGCTTTTATCATTGAGCAATATAGAAATTCCAGATTCTTTATAACTTTTGTTGTTTTAAAAATGTAAGATTTATAAGATAAGATTTTAAGAGAGAATATAATTGAATAAATACTAATTAATGTTATTCAAACAGTACGTAAAGTAAAAGTAATAAGATACATTACAAGAAATATACAAACATACGCATATATATGTATATTTTCTTTCTTTCTCGTTTTTTTACAACGAAACTTATAACAGTATTAGTAGAGCATCATCTAAACAAATTTTATTAATCTAAATCAATAAAAATAAGCCTTATATGAGTAATATTACAAAACCTTTTGCGAGTTGTCAAAATTTACCGCGCAAATCTTGTAACTGATGTTTGAGGTTAAAAATTATGAAATATGTAAACTAAAAAACAGTTTTGAAGATTTTGAACGTATACATATTTTGTGATTTATGATCGATGAATATTTCATAACCCTTTATAAATCAAATTACCTTATTTTGAAATCTTGACTATGACTGACTGTAAAGCAACGAAAGTATAGAATGATGAAATGATGTAAACAAAAGCAACTTTTTAAATCAGCACGACCTCGTGATCAGCCATATTGTTTTTTCAGTGTCGCCAATCATTATACATATTGCTCATTAATTCCCACCAAATAGGTATGTACATGAATTGGTAATATATATGTACATATGTATGTATGCATACAATTGTATGCATATGTGTATTCATAATTTTTAATTGTCAAATTTTTTAACGTAAAATAATATTCGGAAAGATGCGGATGGCTAGGGAAAAGTTTATATATAGAAATAATATAGGTATTTTATTTATGTCCCGCAGTGAGTCTGTGAGCACACCTAAATTTGATACAGGTGATGGGAAAATATAAGGGTGCGGATATATTGGATCTGAAAAAAAAAAAAACAAAATCTTTCGCGATCGTGAATCTTATTTCACAGTTTATTTGTGATAATCCCCACCGTGTGGGAATATGTTTGTTTACGATTTTTGAAGAAATTTGACAGTGAGGCTGGTAATAACAGGTAAACACTGGACTTTGATTTTTTTTCTAATGAGTGTTTTCGATCGAATGGAGGGCAGCCTTGAACTTTTTACGATTTGCACCATTTCCTGTCTTATCTTGCCGATATCATAAAGTGATTAATAATGGTTTTTTGGGTAAATTGATAATAGTGTGATATATTCTTCGTATTTGTGCAGTTCGGTTTTAAAATCGATTTTCGAAAAAGAGGCGAGAGACGTTAGCGTGTAATGACTGACGAATGGGAAAGTTATTGTGCCTGGACAGGCTCTTTTGTCGAAACAGTTAGCAAATTCACTTATGACGCGAGTAATCTGCTCATCGACGTATTTGGTCTAACCTCAAATTCAACCAGTTCCATTGGTGCGTCAAGCGACGGTTTTACCTCGGCAATCGGAGATTTCTTCCAGGCTATTATCACCTATCTTGCATTTGATGATTTTCAGCTCAAGCTGCTAAAGATTTTCCTATCAATACTGCTAACACTAATCTTTCTTATTTATATCACTTGGCATATCTACGGAGAAAGAATCAATGAACGTTTTGTACATCCAAGTACGTATCTTTTAACTACATTTATTGTTCTTAAGCAAAATGTACCCATTTGGTCACCATCTCTTTTGTAATCTTTGATGCCACAGATTCCTCCGATAATGCTAATAAATTATTGTAATATGTAGATTAATAAATGATAAAGACTTGATTTCTGGACTATTTTTGTAATCATCATTTTTATCATGCCACATATATATCATTTTTATATTATGACAGCTAAAGAACAATCGGAGCAAGTAAGAAAAAGCGCACTGAATCTTAAACTTCCTCAAGAGCATTGTCAACGATACGCATAAACTTTTAAAAAGAGAACAAGCTTTTATTGTAGAAAATAATTTTAAAAAATGGCAGAGAAAATTAAATCCTTTTTCCAAAAGAAGGTTCGCGATGAAAAGTTTAAGAATGCAGGAAAAGGTCATAAGTAAGTATGCAAATGATAAATGAAATAATTTATATATTTAATGACATTATGTTATTACTTTCATTTTCGATTATTCATTTTTACCATAAACTCTATAATATGGACGACTAATGATTTAGGTTAAGTAATAATGAATTCACTATTTGTTTTTGTTATCAGAATTTAAAAAATATTTTTACTTCTACTTTAATCCGAATATAAATTACAAAAAAAGATTATATAAATAAAGTTTTTCAATTTTTAATTTTCAATTTTGCAATATGAAAGCACACGTTATTTCATCTTTTTTTTATTCAGATATTATACTATATCTGTATAAAAATATAAGATATAATTATTACATTTCAAATCTTATATTACTGATGTAACTTTATCAAAATTAGTATAATCAACATTTAAAGCGAAAGCACCTCATTTTATTTTATAAATTTTATAGTGTCGTATGCTTTCTGTTATACAGGTTAAATGAATCCTCTGCTTCCACATCCGGTCGTGCTACTAGTGTAACGAATGTACCAAAGAGACATGAACCGACACAAGAAGCTAGAACCGCTGGCCAGGCAGCTCTTGCAAGACTCGAAGGAGCAAAAGCAAATGTTCCAAAATTTAATACGTACGTATCATATTTCGATTATTATTTAAAAACCATTAAAATGTTAAATACAATAGTTACGAGTAAAGACTTTGTAGGTCATATGCTGCGATACAAATGAGGGTGAAACGAGAGTTAGAACAAGAGAGACTCGCTGCAGCTAATAAAGAAACATCAATTTCTACAAGCACTCCGAGTCACTCTATAGACTCCGAAAGTTCCAGTTTAGTTGATAAGGAAGTCCCAACAGATCCTAAGACACTTGCCGTAAGTGGTGTTTACTATCGATGTCCTATGGTATCGGATGAAGTGCTCGATAAGGAAACGTGGTTCAAAAGGATACGGGACTTCCTTGGTAATCAATTATCTACTGAGGAAGATGGCTTGGCAGCGTGTTTAATTATCCGTAGCTGCAATGAAGGAGAGAAAAGGATTCAAAACTGTGTAGAAACAATCTGCAAATATTTAGACAATATTCGAAGCGATCCAACCGAAATGAAATATTGGAAAATTCGAATGTCTAACAAAGTTTTTCAAGTAAGTATTAATCTCTGATATTTATTTAAATCAATGGCTTTTCAGGCCACATACGAAATTAAATCACACTGGTGCATCCAGAGAAGTAAACAATTAATAAACTATAAGTGGACCATGATTTTGGAATGAAGTGACTTCTACATTATAATAACTTCCGAGACTTTTGTTTAACCTTTTCAGGACAGGGATTTTTTATGTGGGATTTGAACTTTATTTTTTACTCGATGTTTATACATAGAATCGAACAATTTGTTACGTCGAGTGCCTCGAAATTTTGACCACTCCTGCCTGCAAAGTAAAGTCCAATGTTAAAAATTTGATCTGGCGAGTTGGGAGTGCTTTCCTATGAAATTGTATGCGTTGAATATGAAACGAATAATGAAAAATGTTCAGTAGACATCCTTGACCTTGAAAATTGCATTTTAAGGTCAAATTCGTTGCGTCATCTATCTTAGCCCGAAAATAACATATTCACGTTTTTATATGCGTTGGATGCAGAAAAATATCCATGTCTATCACGAATGGTTCCACTATTTTTCCTATATTCAACACATAATATTATCTCTAAAACAACTCGAAAATATTATGATACCTGAGTGGTCGAAATATCGATCAGTCGCTTCCTTGAAAGTTTAATAATTTAAATGGTAATGATTTGTTCATAAATTTATTTCAAATGCTATTTTTCCGTACTTAAATCATTTAATATAGGATTTAATAGGAACTACATGCCATAAAGTTTCTATTTATAAGATTCTCAATATTTGACATATGAATGCCGAGTTTAAAATTAATAAGATAGGATAAAGTTGAATTGGCCATTTTTGGTTCCATTAACTATTTATTGCTCCCTACGTTTCGACATCAATTGATGTCGAAACGTAGGGAGC
>JAPYZR010004922.1:0-12864 GCA_030522945.1 Trichopria nigra
TAGTCAAAACTGTCAAAAGGTATACCGTAGTGGTACCTAGATCATATTCCTTACCTCCAGCGTTCATCAATTGTTCTTCGAAGTGAAAATGCCTAATATATATATATAAATATATTTATGTATATGGTGCTTACATGCGTACATATTTACATAAATATATTATAATAATATTGTGGATATACATATATCCGATGTATACACAGAACCCACAGAACACTTAATGTTATATAAAGGCGGTATACTGCGGTATCTGCAACATCTGCATTATTGATTTTGCTCTGCAGGTAAAGTAGATCTGCGTCTATGCGTGGATCGGGGAAAGAAAGTTTCCTATGTTTTGACGCGCTAGACGCCCACGTCCTGGAGACTGGTTTGATCTCGCATTATTCTTCATCTGAAAATGCCGTGATTTTCGTAGTATATAAATCAAAATCAGGTAAAGTGTCAACCCGATATATGGAAACTATAATTTTTCACAAACATTTGGACTGTCGAATATTTCAACCTTTGTGCTGCTGAGATTCAGTGACGTTTATTGTAAATTTAAAACGCTGGACAGTCCATTTTAGCTTGCTGATCGTTACTGGTGTAAATACATTTATGGTCTATATATATATATGTATATATACCTATTATACACCATGTATACGTATGTTTGTAATTTTATCATTTTTTATTTTATAGATGCTGTGAGAAAATCAAAAAACAAAGTTTCTAAAACAGTGTTATAGACTGTTGATGTTTGGTTGAACGAAAGCATGGCTACACTTGATGATAAAATTCTCGGTGAGAAGTTACAATATTATTGTAGCAGCTCTAGTGAAGACGAAGAAAATGATTCTGTAGACTCGGAGAAAGAAGAGAATGAAGCTAAAGATGCACGTCCTGCCAACCAGTCGTCAAGGGAGTTCTCTGAATGGGATGGAACGTCAAGTAATACAGGACCAAAAGGTGTCATACGGGTAAGTTTCTGAATAATTATTAAAATTTACCTTGTACGTCAAGTATGTTCCTTGATAATATTTATTAAATATTATAAAATATATTTAAATACAAATATCTTACAACATTTAGGATTGGCAGCGGTATAAACAATTAGAAACAGAAAAAAGAGCGGAGCAAGAAAAAGAGAGACTTGACCTTATGAAAAAACTCAGTATTACGTGCCGCAGTGCTTTAGATGACGAAAGAGATAAAATGCTTGAAACAGACCCCGATATGGCAGATCTCATGGATGATGAATTTTTGTATACTTACCAAAAACAAAGAATGCAGGAAATGCTCGCAAAGGCTGAAAAAATGCGCTTTGGTACTGTAATTAACTTAGTAACTGCCGATCAATTCCTCACTGCGATCGATGGCGAAAACAAAAATGTGACCATCATTATTCATATTTATCAAGAAGATGTGATTGGATGTGAAGCCATGAATGGCTGTCTGATCACACTTGCCAAAGAGTATCCCTTTGTTAAGTTTTGCAAAATATTAGGTAAATCAGTAATTTTATTAATTTGAATGATATCTTATTCGCTGAGAGCAAAACAGAAAAATGCATATTTTTGACAATTTGCCGGTGTATTGTCGGAAAATTGCGGACTTACATGTTGCTTTGCTATCTGGGTTTTTAATGCTATTGATAATTATTTATAATTTATTATGAATTTTGAATAAATTTTATTTTAAAATATTTATTTTATCACTTCCTGGGGTTTAAAATAGAACTATTATCAACCTAACACAAAGGGTAAAAAAAAGTGCAAATTCCAAATTTTTTAAAAAGTTTCAATAATTTTAAGTTTATTTTTTGACTTGCTTTCTTAGGTTGTTAAGCAATTTACATTTAAGCCCCCTTAACCCAGTCCACATTTTAACATGGGCTCTTTTGGGAACATTGAACTGAATAATGCAACTGTTACAAAAAATGCTATTAGTTTTTGACATTATAACTTTTACTTGAATAAAATGAAACAAATGGTGGTAGGAAACAGTTAATAACTTGTGAAACTGACAATAATTAATTGTGGCATTGTATTTAAAATTTGTTACACTATTTGTTTTATTTCAAAGTGCTAAAAATATGTTCTAATTCATGCATTTCACAAAAAATGTTAATTTTCAGCATCAGCAGCTGGCCTCAGCAAACACTTCAAAAAAGAGGGAGTGCCTGCCTTACTAGTTTACAAGAGTGGCCAGGTTATTGGTAACTTTATACACGTTACCAATATCCTTGGGGATGATTTTTACGCTTCGGATGTAGAAAGATTCCTCACCGAACATGGAATGATCAATGATAAAAACTGCGTACCAGCAATCATAAGCACCGCATCAAGCAGATCCGTTGACAATTAATCTATGCTGTGAAAAAACTCATAGATCTCTTTATAAACATGAATTGTAGAAGACTGTGAAATAATAGCATATTCTTCAAACATTCTAGGTAAATTGCTCACAATCGTGTGTCATTTACGAAAAAGTCGTTTGAATGTATGCTCAAATCGGCAAATACTAACTTGGCTTAAATCTACTTACAATATTTTTTTACTACAAAATAGATAAAATCATTTATTTATACACATAAAATCTCGATTAATTTAGATTAATTTACATCTCATCTTTGACATTAGATTTTATAAACTATATAATAATGGCTAATAATACACAATTCTTAATAAAATCTCGATTAATTTAGATTAATTTACATCTCATCTTTGACATTAGATTTTATCAACTGTATCTTAATGGCTAATAATACGCAATTCTTAAAAATCTATAATTCAGTTCATAACTTGTCAAGAAGATTTTGTTTCTTTTTTATCGCATGACAAAGTTCCTTATACTTCCTGAGGATCTCATAGAACTCAGTACTGTGTAGGTTTTCGTATTCTTTTTTTAAAGCCAGCTTTTCGTGAATTTCTTCATTTGTTTGCGTTATTTTATCTTCTAAAGTAGAATTCAAGATTCTAAATGCCTCGATAGTTATTGGTGTTTCCTTATACATGCGCATGATACATGTCAATTTTGTAATAACAGCTTTCATATTCGCAATTTCTGCTCGTAGCAAAGTAAGTTGAGATGATTTTAAATTTGTTTCACATACTCTACATTTAAGTTCTTGCCAGTGATCGTAAATTTCTTTGTACTGTTGTAAATCTTTCTCATATTCAGTGCATACCTCTTCTATTTTTTCCTTCCAATGAATGCTCTCTAGTTCACAATCTTGGGAAAAACGTGAACGAAGTGCCGATTCGTGACCCTTTAATATCTCTTTCAGAGGCCCGAGTGACCTTTCATAGCTGAAAAAATAATCTTGAATTAAAAAATAATTACAAAAGGAATAAATTAAACTGTTAAATGTAACGCACTTTGATACAAAATTGTGTATCTTTTCACGCAATTTTGTTTCCACAGAACTCCTAATTGCCATCTGCTCTTCGTAAGTAAACTCATTTTTTGGTAAGTCGATGATACCAAGTAACGTCAGTTCTTCTTTTAAATCCTTTGAATCCCTTGGTAAATGTAAATATTTCTTTACTTCATATATCATCATGGCTTCCGTTAATTTATTTGACGCACTTTTGTCCAGCACTTTATCCTTGTTTAATGCGGCTTCAGATAAACAACTTAAAATTAACTTTAATTTTGCATATTCACTTGTACTTTCTTCACATGTAGCTAAAGCCTTAAGAACCCTGGTTCTATCAGTGACTTTCTTGGTTTCATTGAGTCCTGTTGCCAAACTGCAATTAGGATCGCGAAAATTAGTTCGCCATTCTGATAAATTGCACACTGATGCGGCTCCATATGGTACGCTGCTTATTCGAGACGTTCGCGATACATTGGAAATGCCTAAACAATTAAAAAATAACAAAAAGTGTAAATACACAACAATACAAAAACATAACCTTTCATGCAAACGACGATAATATTAACTAAAATGTTTTTAAAAACACTTGCTTGAAATTTGACTCAAATCATCGAAACTGGTCATGATTATTCCAAGAAAAAGATCCTTTTGAATAATTTTAATTTATAAATTACGGTTCCTTGCAACTTCGTAAATTACATATGAACGTAACGTTTAACAATGTAGGTAAACATTTTTCAAATGACGCATAGAATCCTAACCTAACTTCACCTATAGAGCATATTTCCATATGTATGTATGAATATGTATGTATGTGTGGTATCCAAACAATATTGCTGCCAACCTATGAAATATAAATCCCTTCTCACTATATATGGTCGCTGACGTCGCTGATTTATTCCGCGATTACCGCCATTTACCGCGCATAGTGCGCGCATGCGACGCTACGGCGGCTACGGCGCATCGACTACAAGTATGTACATACATATGCATATGTGTGTACATGCAATACCTGCAGCACGTATGAACGTCACTGGTGCCAATTGCTATAAACAAAAGAAAGAACAAGAAGTTTGAATGTTTAACCGTCCGTGTATTATGTCGATCCCGGTCTAGCCGTATGCATTCTGTTGTGTGTTTACGAATTGAAAACGTGGAATAACGAATGTGATTATGCTTTTTCGTGCATCAGCTTCGACGTAAACATTTTTTGAAATTAAAATCCCGGCAAGTTTCGTGCTCTTTAAGAATGTGACTCGTGTCGAGATACTAGTCAACCTCGCCAACCTTTTAATTGTGCTTTTCTTGGAACATTTTCACGAACAACGAAAGTTTATTTACCAATGACTGACTTTCGCGGAAAATATAAGAGAGTCGGCTTGGGCCTAGATTGCAGTTCGATCATTCGCAGCCAAAAACTTAAAGAATCTCGCAGAGAGAAACGAGAATTGAATTTTTCGCGAAACCGAATGTTACCCGAAAATATAAAAAATATGAATGAACCCGGTGATCATGTAGAAGATTCATCTCATGAAGGTAAGCTCTTCTTGTAATTTTTTACCTTTAATTACATATTGTTAAGGTTACTAGTAAGTATACAAATATTTTATACTCTGTTCGACACTAGCTTTCGGTTGACTTGTAAGACTACTATTAGCCCATCTTTAACAGTACATATTATTTATTTAAAAAGCACAGACAAAAAAAACAATCTAAAATGTACTAATCCTGTGCGAAACTTACGTTATGTGATAATTATATTTAAAGCAAAGTAAAATATAATGTCGTCATATTGTAATTATTTCTATTACGTTATACTTATTCTGTAATATTTTCAGGAGAAAAAATTGAAGCCGCAAGGCAGAGCCGCTTAGAACTTTTACAGAAATGGAAAGAAGAAAAAGAATTGCGCAGAAAAATAGAAAAGGAGAAAACGAAGCCAGTATTCAAGGTTGGAGTGATGCATCACAGAGCATTTTCTCCATCATCAACAAATTCATCTCCTACAAAAAATACTAAAATAGGCAACATAAAGCAGGATTTTGAAGTGCCGGTCAAAAAAATATCTCGCGTAACGGAAAAGAAATTAGCCATAAAATCGGGGTCAGTTTCTTCATTGGTTCGTTCCAATTCAGTAAATTCAGGTTCCTCATTAGTTCGTTCTAAATCAATTACTTCAAGTTCCAAATTAGTTCATTCAAATTCAATGACTTCACCGAAACAAGTTAAATTGACACGAAATAAGCTGAAAAGCCATAATACATCATTTCATAGTTCAGAAACAGAACCTATTAATCCTAAAAAGACACAAAAATATACTCCCACACCAATTTTCGGTCGTGCACCTCTGGAATCAAAACATGGATCATCAACACAAATTAGTAAACAAGATAAATCAAATAAGAAAAAGACACCTCCAAAAAACAAAACAGAAGTTACTACCTCTTCGAATAAATCTGGTAATTTACCCCGAACGAATTCATCACCTATTAGAAAATCAAATGTTAGAAAAAAAAGTGTGTCCTCAAATACTCAAACAAAAATAGAAGTTGGTGCAGACAATACGGCTAAGAAAAATAATTCATACCTCAGTTCACAAGAAAGCTCAGATAATGATGAAATTCAGAAAAAATCTAATTCCATCAAGAAAAGACCCTCCCATAACTCCAAAAAGAATAAAACTCTTGATAGATCAACTAATACTGAATTAAATGTGTCGGTAAATATTGAAGAAAAAATATCGACTATTATTGAAATAAATGAGAATGCTTCTGATCAATCATCTGCACGTATTTTAGACACAGCAAATTCACTAGAAAAAACAGAAGAGTACAGTTCTCTTAAGAGAAAACGAACAACAGGCTTTGGGGAAGATTTCCCAAATTTTGATGAGGAAAATAACTTAAGTATTAGAAATAAAAGGCGATCCATTGCGATTGAGAAAGATATGTCACTTATTAATTCTTTAAATATTTCGATTACCAAATCAAGTGAAGCAGTCAATTTTGATTGGGAAGTAAAAACACAAAATCCCAGGAGCACAAGATATTCCAAAGATGCTATTGAGGATGATGTAAAACTTCAGAGTCAAAAGAAAGATACAAATATTGATACAGAAATAGAAGAGAAACATGCTAAAAATGCAAGACAAGAAGAGAAAGTCAATGAAAAAACTAATAAACTAAGTCCGAGAAAGAGAAACCATTCTCGAAATGATACAAAGAACGACAAGATAATATTGAAAAATTCACAACGCACATCTGAAAAAATAGGAACAAATATCCATAACAAAATGGAAAAATCAAGTCCTAGTAGTGCTAGGAAAAATGATAAAATGGTACTCAATATCTCAAAACTTAATACAAGTAAATATCAAGATAGATCAATGAGAGATTATAAAGAACTAAGTCATTCGAGTCCCAGGAAAAAACATAATGACCCGCATCTTGTAAAAAAAAATTCAAAGTTTAACAAGTCAATGAATAATTTTTGTGTGAGTGAAAATAATATTTCTACAAGTTTATATGAAGAAGTAGAAAACTTTGAAAATGAAGGAAAAGGAAATGGACAGTTACAATCTAGAAGTAAAAGATCCTCTAAACTTCATAAGTCAAATTTATCAAAAAACTTTCATGAGGAAATGTTGAAAGATAATAGTGATCAAGAAAAACCCACTACTGAAAGTAGACGTCTTTCCACTTGTACGCCAAAGAAAAACACAATTTTAATTAAGTCTCAAAGCAATATACCAAATACAATTCATGATGCATTAAATGTAGATAATATTGATTTAAAATCTTCTAATAAAAGACGCTCTAATAAAGTTAAAAATAAAAATGCAAATCTAAACAAATCAGATGTTGATATCAGTTTTCATGATTCAAGTTTAAAAGAAGAAGAATTGAATTGCGAGAAATCAATACATTTGACTAGGCCTAATCGGTATTCAGTTGGTGGTCGTAAGAAAAATAAAGTTCTGAACAATTCCAGCTGTCTCGAAGGAAGTTTATCAGCAGACATTCAATTGCAGGCATTAAAGCATAATAAAAATAACAAACTGAATGAGGGGGATCTGTCAGATTTAGATGATTCATTAAAAGGTGATGCGATAAAAACATCTATGCCAAACGACAATTTCTCAACAAGTGTTTGCAGAAAAAGTTTCATTTTGAATAATTCGAAAATGGATTCATCCATGACTTTTCAGGGAAAAAATTCAGATAATAATAATCAAGAAGCTGGGCTTGTCGAAGAACCCTCTTCTAGCATTGTATTAAATGTGGATCCAATACTTGATGACGAACAGTGTTTGCAAAGTAATAATCAAAATGAAAATAAAATGGATGATACTTTGATTCTATCAAACACTGATAAAGAAGAAGAATCGAGTTTTTATGAAAAACGCCTTTCTACGACTCCAGAAAATCTGGACAAACCGCCGGCATTCTTCTCACCTTACATCGTAACGAGTCGTGGTAAGAAAAACGTAAGAAAGGAACAACAAATACGTCGTGGCATTGGTAATTCACCTAACGATTCCATTCCGACAAAAGATACAATAATGCAGCAGTTGAACATCTCTATCGAGGAGGAAGAAAGAACGGCCCAGTATTTCAGATTTCTTTTAAACAAAGAAATTGAAAGATTAACTAAGTGTTGTGAACTCTGGGATAATCTTAAAGAAGAATCGGACATTACAGAAGATGCAAAGTATAAAATTGTCGCAGCTGTAGGGCAGACAAAACTCTTGATAAATAAAAAATTTGAACGCTTCAACAGATTGGTAAATGACTGTGAAACTGGAAAAGGAGAAATGTTGGTGACATGTAAAGATTTACAAGGATTTTGGGAAATGATGTATATGGAAGTGAAAAACTGCGATGATCGTTTCCGTGAATTAAAAGAGGACAAAGCACGAGGATGGGTTGAAGAAGAAGAAGTCATTGCTGTTCCGAAAAAAGTAATTCGTAAGAAAGGACCAAAAAAGCCGACTATTGAAAAAGAAAGTTCGTTACGTGCACATATACTAGCAGCAAGAAAAAAAAAGTTTGCTAAAAAGGAAGATTTTGACGTAAATATTGTTGACACAAATGACAAATCAGCTACGCTATCCACAGAGAAATTAAGTAAAGTATCAGAGTTGACTCCAACAAAGGTGAAACTTGCGAGACACTCGACTCCAAAAAGTGGAAATAGGCGACAAAGTTTACTGCAGATGGTTCAGTTGTCCGAAACATCAAAAAATACGAGTCCTTTAACTATGATGAAAGTCAGTCAGATGTTTAAGGATGCGCCTGAGGTTCACCTTGATGAATCCATTGTATATATCAACTCGGATCAAACACCAGCTAAAAGTATTTTGAAACGTAAAAAGGAATACACCCCAAGTGAAAACAAATCTGGTCAACTGACTTTCAAAGTAAACTTCAAAGAAAAACCGATTGAATTTGAAATACCAAACGAGAATATTAATACTGAAGCGGATGGTGAGACAGGTGGATCATACGACCAAGAAACTCGAATTGATAGACGTCTAGACTTTGATGATGATAGCTATGATACTCACACATGTGAAGAAACAGGAAATAGTTTTAATTCCGCAGCTGACATGAGACTGTTGACACCAATTGTGAAACTTTCACCTTTACGTTCGCTTGAAAATACAATTAATAAAAATGCAAAAGACTCTTCATTTGTAAGCAAAATTGGAAAGTTAAAACAGAAGAAGAAAGAAATGACACCAAAGAAAAGCTCTAGTATAACTCAACGATTGAAGTCCTTTGGTTCATTGCTCGCACCGTGGACAAACCGAAGATCTCCTGTGTGTGTATGTTTAAATTTTAATTATTTACAAGTTATATGTTTTAAAAACTATACTAACAATAATTTTATTGTAGATGAACTATTCGACTACTGATGAAAATGATGATGAATCAATTAATGAAAATGAGAACGAACATTACGTAACAGTAAGTGAACATTTGCAATGTCAAAGTGACGAAGAAAATATTAATCCAATAAACAAACAAAGAAGATCCACCAGAAGAAGCGTAAAAATTACAAGTAAGTTCTTCGTAAGACAACATATTTAATGAGATTTTAACTCAATTTCTTCAATAGGCGAAGGTGTGACTCCAATTCGTTGCAATAAAAGACTTTCAGTTCTGGAAAGAAGTAAATCTGAATCGATGAATCGATCTGAGAATGCGGATTCAACATCGCTAAGTTCACCAACTGCATCTACAAGACGTAGATCGCGCATTTACTTGCATAAGTAGCATAATTTTAAATAATTTTAAATATTTTATAGTATGATTCGCTCATAGTGTATTATAAATACGTACGTACATTTTGTACTTGGATATGAATGTAGATTTTTTATTTATAGTCATTTTGTTGTATTTTTAAACTTTTGAAAGTTGCATCGAAAAATCTGTCAATACAGACCAGGACTTTATATTGTAGATTTTCTTCTTTTTAATTACGTATTAAGTTTGCTAAATTAAAATGCTTATAACAAATGATTTATTTCATTAGAGTTGTAACACAATTTGGAAAATACAAAAGAAAAACTGTCTTGTTAGTATTATTACATTTATTTTTCATTATCATCTTCGTTTGTCATTTGTCATTTTAATTTTTTTGAAATCCTTAATACGGTAAGTGCCGTAGAGATGGATAAATGGAGGCAACAAAAAGTCAAATTTAATATAACAATAATGAATTTATTTGAATTGTAGGTTTAAACTACTGTGCTTAAACATTAAAGTAAATGTAATTTATTCAATATGTCACTATTGTCATGAAAGACAAAAACTAAATACTTTTATATATTTTTATATATTTGTAATTGGTAAGTTTTATTTCAGTAACCTACATGAATTTCTGTATCCTTATATTATCTGTATTGAATTTAATATTTTAGTGATCAATTTTCCTATCTTTTTCAAAGAATCAAAGAAGAGAGGAGCTTTTGTTTGATGCACTTCCTTCTACAGATGTTAAATACGACTCCACTGCTACTTTTGGTTCATTATTACGTCCTCATATGAGAATGGGTTTAATTACAATGCCTGCTTCTTTCGTTTTTGAGTCCCGTTGCTCTTGGAGTGTATTTGATCTGGCATAATTTCAGGCTGTCCTCCTATGAACCTGACATGGCCTGTATGCGATGTAACCCGATTGTCGGGTGCTCTTTGACACAATAGTTTCACTGCTCTTTTTATTCTAGAGCCGATGGGCGATTGATCTGTTGCTCAAGACTAGTAACTGTTGAAAAAACACTTACGCAGAAAAAATCTTTAGAATTAATGATGAAAAACTCGAAATAAAAAAGACAAAAATAGTCATTACCACTTACAAAAAAAAAAAGGTTTAAAAGTTGAAAACTTGGATAAAAATGGATTACAAGGGATAAAAACGAATTCATTTTCTTTATAACAAATACTTTTGAAGCCTTTTTTTCAAGTTTTGATGTTTTAATCATTTTTGTTGTAGGTAGATTCGTTGATCCGTGTATGTACAAAAAGTAACGGTTATGTACTTGTTACAAACAGTTTAGACGATCTGGTCTAACTATATTCTTTCTTAATTAAACAGCAGTCAAGAATCTATTCAATATGCATCAGCATAAATTTTTACATATTTTGAAAATGTTCATTTTCAATTTTATATCATCAAACATACAAAAAGCACATTAGTAGTCTATATGGAAATAAAAATAATTAATACATTTTAGTTTCATATAGTATCAATAGAACTGTATATATATGGATGTCTATATGGAGCAAATTTGAATTGGCATATCAAATTTGTAAACTTATGGCACTCTGAGCGGTTGCGAATTGTTTATTGATTATTAATTGATTGTCCTTTTCTATTCGAAATTGGAACAATTTATTGTTTATTTATATTTTATTGTTATTGAAAACACGTCCCACCAAACAATAACGAACTGGAACGAATTAAGAAATGACAGTTTTAGGAAAGAAAACGAATTCAAATAACCATTTTCTTTTCGTTCTAATCCGACTGGATGCATAATTCTGAACATTATTTCACTGAAATAAATTCGATATAATGCGAAATAATGCGTTCCTTAATTATTTCTTTAGACAGATGGCGCTAAAGGTTCTTTAATATAATTTCGTTTGCACTGAGTTTAACCCATTAAGTCCCAAAAAGGCAAAATTTGTATCTTACGTTTGAGCTCAGGAAACTTTGTGAAAAAGTAAGAAAATCTTTTGGAAAATACTCAACCCTACTATTTTCGGGTATGCTCTTCATGATAGAATGGTTTAAAAATTTCAAAAATTTGATTTTCAATTGTTAATTAACAATATAAAAAAAAAATACGATTTTTTTTTTTTTTTAAATTTGTTAATCAATCAAAAATTTGAGTGGGAAGGAATTTTTTTTTTATTGTCGCAAATATGCACAAAATTGCACAAAATATCTAAACTTTCCAACAAGCTTTGGTTTTTTATCGTACGTTTTTTTTTTTAACAAAATAGCGGTCAAAAAACGAAAGCTAAAAAATCAAACTTTCATTTTACTACTGTTTTTGATGGAATAAAACAGTAATAAAAGGAATTCACTTTAATTCTTTCGAATCCCTTTTTTGCACATTTTGGAATTGGCCTTTCAATTTCTTTTCCTTGACAGGTACTTGTATGTAGTTTCACCCGATTTCAAAACTTTTATATATATTCGCAAATGAAGGAAAAACCCAACTTTCCTCTATATATGGTCTGGATTCGAACTCGTACATTTACAAACTGTTATATATGTACAGTATATAGTAGGGCAATTCCCCGAGTAAACATATATTTTAGATTGGAATTTTTCTACAATGATAAAGTTAAAAAGTATACAAGTTTACAAACTTTGAATTATGGGAAAACTTATTTCTCGAGCAAAAAATATCGATAATACATATATATGAAAGACGTGGTTTATGAAATCAAATATAAAAACTGTAAAGGGGTTTACATTGGAGAACAGGACTATTGTTAAAATTGTTAAACACCAGAATTAACGAACACAATCATTATATTTTTAACATTGCGGGTGTTTTTTTTTTCGATTTCGCGCCCTATGTAGGATGAAAGTTATACGACCGCTAATATCAGTCAAAAAATCAGTCATCGAATTAAGGATATATAAAAATAAGAGAAAACATAATGAAAAGTTTTTCATTAAAAAAGAAATATAAATTTGTAGTTAATATTAGATTTGGAAAATTAAATTTATCAAAATTATATTTTTCATTTAACACTTCTAGAAATTATTATCGTGTGAAGTGTTTATTTAGTTCTAAATGCTTTTTCAAACGACTTTTCATGTTGCTTATACTATATCTAAATAATAAAATATAATTCTTTATTTTTTTGACATCTTATATAGTGAATGTTGACTACATATATCTATATATATATATATAAATAATTTCCCGTTAAGAGGAAAGAAGGGCAGAAAGGGCCGTAATAAAAAAAAAAAAA
>JAPYZR010004923.1:0-11514 GCA_030522945.1 Trichopria nigra
TGGAGATTTCATGAAAAAAGTGGGTGTCATTTTTTTTTTCGGATGACCAAATTCAATACTTCGATCCCAACCTTTGGTTACGGGTCGAAGTAATAAACTTCGTTGTTACTGCGTTATATATATATATACATGTATAGAAATGATAAAAATATATTTTTGTTACTACTTACTACACCAGCGAGGGTTTGTGCTAGCATAAGGAAAAGTTTCACATGCCATGAGGTTTCAAATGAACGATGTGCCCATAAACGATGTGCTCCAACAGTAAGTCCGAGGGAAGCAAGTAGCACAATAAAAATTGCTGAAAATACATGCATATTGTAACAAAAAATATTTGATTATTATAAGTTATATTAAATTTAAACTAAAATGAGAAATTGAAGGACACCTCGTCGTTTTACATTCATTAAACATATTAATTAATACCTTTAAAAAATCGATTAACGAGCTTAAGTACACTTCTGTTTGCAACGTTTACACGAGTGAATCAGTGAATTTCGCACATTTTGGATTTTGGAAGGATCACCATTTGTTATACACTCTGCACCATGTATGCATAATGCCAAGAACGCCTTTATTCCATTATCGAATAAACTAAAAACCAAAGTGTTAGGATATTCTTGAGGTACCCAATGTTGTTCTACCACTAAGCCAGGAAAACTGTGCAGGATCAAATATTATGCACAAATTGTTCGCATTGACATCTTTTTTGAGATGGTCAATTGCAAAATCATGGAAAGTATAATAATTATGTTATACTTTTACAGTATTTTTTTTCTCGTTACACAAATGTTACATTGCATTGCATGAGAAGTAATTAATTGAAGTAAATAAATCGATCGTAATGGACTACAATTTAGTAATTTAGAAGGAAGTTCACGTGGATGGTATATATGACCCAGTCAATCATAATGTAACAAGTATCTAATATTAATGTAACATTTTTGTAAGAAGTAACCATGATGTATTTATTACAGACTTGTTACTTGTTGCGTTTGCGGGGGAGATATCCAAAAAATGTTTGATAATGTATCGGTGTGATTCGTCGCACAATTTCAAGCAACAAGCCCAGCGGCAAAATTTGACCCGGTGAATAGTTTAGTTATATCGAATTATTTTTAATTGACCTTTGCGGTCTGTTCAAATGCATTGTAATGAGGGGCCATCCTCGAATATTTGGTATGCAAATGATTTAGACGTTTGTCCCTCACGTCGTTACATGCATTTCTTAACTATTGTAGTACATATTTATATCTCGAATAAATCGTTACAGTATGCTTCGTAATGAAAAAAACACATACATATATATATGTCTAAACGGAAACCTGATCAGGAATTAATATTATAAATTATTTGACTTGATGACTAATTTTCTTTTCTTCGAAGTGGAGTCAGAATGTTAAACTTTTTTTTTTAATAATGTATAGGTGTCACAATAATATGTTCTCTATATAGCAATGTGCTTTAGTATAGAATATTATAATAGTGAATTAAATTAGTGTTACCATTATTATACATTTATAGAATTTTTTGTTTAAATTCCTTTTTCCAAAATGACGTTTATAATAATATACTAGTAAACAGTACTGGTCGTTTTTCTACGAATGAGGGGAACATAATGGATGGGGTTTTCAGAAATACAGAAAACATTTATTGATGTAAAATGTACACTAGCCCCCCGCCCCCTTTTATTTTAATAACCTCCCTTATTTTTATTTTTGTCACTTCTCTATTTTAACTTTTTCCCCTCACTCGTTCTCATTCGTCGCGTGCTGTGACGTCGTATTCATTTAGTAAACGATTACTACTTGATCTAATTTGATTAATAGTTGATCGAAGACATAGCCAATTTTTTTTGTCTTGTTTTGAAGCTTCTACATATATTATATCCTTTTTCATGAATATTATGAATCAGTGTGTTACTATGCTCAGTCAATCACATTGTAAAAATGATGTAACCCCAATGTAACGCAGTTATGTAAGAAATATGCATGATGTAAGTATTCGTTACATCATTGTTACTTGTTGTGATTTCTGGGTACCATTGTGTAAAATAAGTATGTATATATCCTAAATGCGACTCATTTAACGGCGATTCATTACTCTCAGTGAATATTCTATTCTATTCACTGAGAGTATTCACAATTACTGGAAATGAATTAGAAATTTTACAAGTCACCAATATTGGATTATAATTCGAATTTAGAAAACAATCTACTAATTAGCTATGGAGAGCATCCATAGCTTTTTATGGACCCAGGGAGTACAACCAATGGTAATGATGGCGCTGCCAGGACTTGGGAGATGATCGTTTCATTTTTGTAACTGATATATTATGTGTTTCTTAAATTACATACCTTTCAAATATATGTAATCGTAAAAAACAAAAACTCCTCTCCAATTAAAGCCATGATAAAGAATTGAAAATGTTAGAGCCCATATACTCTGGTATGTTAAACAAGTTTTCCAGAATTATCTTTTAATTAACGAACATCAACACTATGACTTTTAAAACAGTTATCAATTGTTATAGAGGTATTTTGTTATTGTTCTCACTGAAGAAGACAGTAGGCCATTTTGCATCGGTGAAGAGAAGTATTAATCCATAAACACCAAGTGCGTGAAGATGAATGTAGTAAAGAACCGCTGGCCAACGAAAATCTCGTTTAGCTATTTCCTTCTTTTCTTCCGGCATTTTGCTGGTATATTTGCTGACACTCGATCAGTCTTCTCGATTACAAATTACGTCGCACAATTTCTTTTCGATGATAGTATATTTATTTACAGTACCAACACTATTAAATAATAATTAAAATGATATTTAATTTTTTTTTGTTAAAGTGCTTCGCAAACTGAAAAGCTCTATTATATTATCCGCGACATTTAACAGCCCTAACGTAGGTTCGAAACTGACTGAATATGCATCTTGTCCCGTGCGACGAAAACGTTTCGATTGACCCGGCTGAAGACCTTAAAAAAGAATACGATTATCGTTGCTCATTCTTACCTTGTCATTTCCTTCCACTGACTGCATGTTTGAACTAGAACGTTAAGAGTTAGTTCGCGTCGAATTTCAAATAGAAGTTTACCTTCGCTTAAGAAACGAGTTTTTTTTACATTTTTATCTTTTAAAAATGTTTCGCACTTATTTACATTCATGACTTTGAAGATAATAAGCATCGAAGATAGCTCTGTAAAATACATTTTTCTAAATTAACGTTTTTATAAAATAAACGGACATTTTTCCTTTTAATACACTTTATTTTTAATTACCGAGAGCAAAAAATTTCATGGATTTAAAAATCAATGTATTATATTTAGTATACAAGACAATGATAAGATGACGATGTAAGTTTAAATTAGACATAGACATAGGTCAGTTTTACTTGCTTCTTACACCATTACGGTTCAACCAGCAAGGTTTATATACCATCATCCCTCACAGGACAACACATAAACATCCAACATATATATACCTCACTATACACATCAACATTGATGTCAATGATCACAGAATTTGTCTTAAATCGGTGTTTAGAAAGTTATTAACAATTTTTTGGAGTGAATAAATTTTAGTTCTAAATTTTTTTATACGATATCTATAGGAACCCTAGTAGAAAATGCCAGTTTGTGCTCTATTTTTCTGGCCTCTATGTTAAAAGTAATGGAGTCCAGTAGAAATGGCCATAAATTGGTCTTATTTTCTAGTAGGGAATATACACATCCTTTTCCAAACCAAGAAAAGTCCTAAATTTTGAGATATATACAGGATTAGGAATAAGAAATTCAATGTATGGCGGTCCCCACAATGTCGTCCGAAATGAAAAAAAAAATTTTTTTTTAATTTAATTACGTCCGACACTCAAAAAATATGAAATAAATTAATGCTAAGAGTTCTTACAATTCATCGAGGAATAAACAGGAATATTTTCAGATTTTTTTTTTTGTGACATTATGAAAACTTTTCTATTTGAGTATTTGAAAATAATTTCAAATATACGAAAAATTGAAAAAAAAGTTTTCGACCCACACATTACCTTCAAAATTCTGATCATAAAATGAAGACAAGTAGACGTTATTTTACGTGATTAAATGTATATTTTTGATATTTTAATCATAGCTGAATGAATGACAATTTTGCATATTTAAAATTAGTTTAATGTTTATGTATTAATAAATCTAGCTTAACAATATGTAAATAACCATTATTTAGGCATGAAAGGATCACATTTACATGTATATGATGTATACATAATAATGTATTTGATAAATTAATAATATAAGACAAATTTATCAATACAATTCGCAAAATTATTTCAATTCATTAAATATCACGGATATAATGACAGCATTTATTGTTTTGTTAAGAGCGTTTCGAATGCGCGATAACGTAGTTCATAAGGTATAGTTTCCGACAACGAACACCGATATGCATATATACATACACCGTTCGTAAAATTAGTTTAGTAACAATACTGCAAGCGTATTTGGCTTTCTGCATACATTATTAACACACCCACATCAAATACATTTGAAATATACTACAGCCTCTGCAAAAATGTATTTGGTAAATAGTCGGCGTTTCAATCACAACCATACATTCATAAAATTAAAGTAAAATTAAGTAAAATTTAGAATTGCAATAGTATTAAATGTATCAAACGTGACGAATATTTCACTTAATTAAGTAGTTATACTTCTATAATAGAAATGATTAAAAAAATAGTTTTTGTATTGTAATATATGCCACTAGCTTCGATACTTAATCACGTTTCTTATATAGTCGCTATTTTATACTTTACTAGCTGCAAAGTGTCACAAGAGGACAATTTGCAATTACGTAATTCATTGGTAATTCAAAAAGTGCTTGAAACCCTTATAAATATTTTCATTTATTAACCCGTACATAATAATGTTGTGGAAGATTTATGTAATTATTATTAAATCAACTTAAATAAAAATTAGTTCTGCAAACATCTTTTATATCATGGTTATTTTAAGAACAAAACTGGCTACGTTTATTTGAATCAAACGAAGCATATTGTACATTTCACTAGCGAAATATCTACGTCTGTTTCGCTTATATATACGACATCATCACATTAATATACAGCGCTCACTTATACTTTAAAACATAGTGGAGAAGGCGATCGTAAACAAATAAAAACATTCATTTCAGAATCAGCACTTCCTATTATCGTTGGTATCTTAAAAAACAGTACAAAATGATTTTTTCTTTTTAAGGCAAGCGTACCAATGACTGGACATGAACCTATAGCTGGACCTCTATAGCTATTCAGTCTGTTCAATTTTGACACTTGTTTATAGACATATAGGGAACATTGATTAGGCTGTTAGGTCCAGCTACAGGATCATGTCCAGTCATTGGTACCTTTATCTTAATTTGGAGAAAGGCAGAGTCAAATTGAAGAATGCCGTTATTTCGTATGTTTGAATTCTCATTTCTCGAAATGTAGTTTCAGTATGACAGTTGTAAAGCTAAAAGTTTAAATCTTTAGAGATTTGTGCGCTTTCGAATATATTTGAAAAATCGATGCCTATAAAGTTTGGCATTTTGAAACTCTAAACTGTAAACTTTCCATTTACTAGTAACAAAATCGTTCTGATACGCTTATAAATACTGTGTAATTTATCAAAATACTTTACTATCGGTAAGGACGTATTAAAATCCGCCGATGAAAATGCAGAAGACTTTATTAAATGCCTTCAGAAGACATAACAAATGTTCAATGCCCTACAATGTTTTAAACAATGTTACATAGAATGTTTCAAATTTGTTAAAAATAATTCATATGATGAAATTTCAAATGTAAATATGTTCGAAATATGTTGATTAAAACATATTAAAAATAACAGTATTCAATAAATAATTTAAAACTTTTCACCATCAGACTTTTTGGTGAAATAAGTTATTTGCAAATATTTCATTCTGAACTTGCATTACTATTAGCAATTTGGATACTTTTTGAATCTGAAAAATCTGTTACGTACAATTTAACAATGATGCAGCTTATTATAATAATAATAATTCTTTTTTATAAGTAGCATAATTTTTAATTCTTTATGCGCATCGAAAAGATCGATTACTCGCCAAAAACATGAAATGTTATCATCGCGAAGAAAGTCCTAAACGAAGTAACAATTTGTTGCGTAATCGATGTATGCACAATAACGATCCGGCATTATTCATATCGAGGCACATATATGACATCGAAGCGATTTTGAAAATCTGACGATAATGTCGAAAACGCGAGTTTCAGCAGTGAAAATCGTAGGATTATGGTATGCTGAAAGTGACAGACACGAATCTTGATCATTATTGTCGTGACGATTCATTCGAGCTTTTTCAGTTGGGTGTTTCGCTTTATGATTTACGAAGTTTAATTCATAGCATCGAGCTCTTTAAGATCATCTTGTGGGATGTCGTTGTCACCATAACCCCAATATGATTTGGAATGGGAGCCATCTCCGGAGCGCTTCGCGCGCCTTTCCACCATTTGTGGTGATACACTTTTCCGGTCGTAAGCCCATCCGATCTTTGCAAAAGCGTCTATGAAGCAGGTGGTTATGTTGAAAGCATAACTTCCGAGTTCGCCGGTCTTGTAATCCCACGGGAAGACGTGGTGATAATTGTGCCAACCTTCGCCTAATGCAGCGATCGAAACGGCCACGTTCTCTACTGGGGAAATATTCCTGGAAAGTGAAGACTTTGTGGTCAAAATCGAGAGTAAGAAACACACTCTTATCTATAACGTACTATATTGTTGTCTTTTATCTCTCCAATCCCATCTTCCCTACACACACTCAAGACTTCTATATATGTTCGTCTATATTCATTGATAAAATCAATGGTTCGAAAACATTTTGAAAATAAAGAATTTAAAAATAAGCAACTTTGATCTAGTGCGACATCCGTTTCCTCATTTATTAGATAAATGCGTCGAAACATAAGTGAAAGATGTAACATTTTATTCCTAATTTAAAAAAATGTATATTTATCGAATAGGTATCTTGATGATAATAAATTATTGACTATTTTCTCCTTTTATTATCAATATCGTAATACGATATCAGCAATCACGAGAATTATCGATCAATGCCCGAGATTTTTACGCGATTTTTTTCCAGTCTATAAATTATAGAACGTTACGCTCTTATTACTCATCTTTGAATGTCACTGCAGAGATATAAGACATAAGAACATAATATGTACTGTAGAATAACATCTCCACTGAACAATGCCAAATTTGTTTACAGAGAAATTAATCGGAAGGATTTATGTTTAAAGCGTATAGCTGTTAAAACACTTTTTATCCCTACAGTAGAGAATGAGAGCAATTTCTGGCCTCATAAACGTACAGAATTAGGACCAGAACAAATGGCCGTAAAGTAGTTTCATTTTCTACTACGGAGACGGGTATTTCGTATTTTGCACTTTGCAGACTTGTACTTGAAAAGAATTAGCAACACGATGAAAAAGTCGACTCTCGTTATTATTTTTTATAGACCATAGCAAACTATGATTAAACCCAAGGGTAATGTTTTTGTTTTTCATTTCACCTGTCATAAGGTCGTTGTCCCCACATATGTGCGACGCTGTTAACGAAGAAAGCGATGTTCAATGTTGTAGTGAACCGTAAATTGAAGTTGATCCAAAACGATACCCACAGTGATTCGGACCAATAATACCAAGGCACGGATACAGGCAAGGCGATGGCCAAGAGTGCAAAAAGTGGCACGTACAATCTGAAAAGATATCGTACATAATTTAATTTACATGTACATGCATTACAGGTATATAGATATATACTTAAATTTTAAAGTATTTTGAGAATCGATATTATAACCAAGTGTTCAGAATCGATTTTTTTTTTGCTGGATTTTGAAATGTTAGAATCAACTTGTTTAATATGAATCGTATCAGAAAATGGTTTGAATTTTTCAGTTCTTCTAAAATGGTATCATAAAGTTACGATCTGATGGATTAATTTTCAAAAATTGTTTGAACAATAAAACAAAGGGTCGTATCATTGTTTACAAAACTGTTGTAGTTAAGTTTGTTTTATTTTCTTATTGAGTTTGATTGAAGTATAATTATGATTAAATTATCACTAACCTTTTCTGCCACATGACAATAGGATCGGCTTCAAGGTCGCTCATATCGACAGCTAAACGTTTTTCTACGACATCAGGATGCGGTGTGGTGAATAGCCAGCCTACGTGTGCGAAGAAGAATCCACGTTTTGCATTATGCGGATCAGAATGAGTTTCACTATATTTATGATGAACTCTATGATCCAACGCCCATGCGTACACATGCCTCTACGAACAAGTTTAAAATGAAGAGTTCTGTAATATTATATACAACAAACGTTCATTTGTAAGTATAGTATAAATATAATTAATACATTTTTTTATAGACATTGAAAAATTTCATTGAATATTGACAATGAAATCTTATATTTCTGTGAAATATTCTTGAAATTTTGTAAAATATTTGATAACTTCATTCAATTTTTGAAACGATAATTCTCGTTCCCTAAGAAAGTATTGCAAATATTTAGCCATATCTTAGATTAGTGAGATTCTCCAAATATTTAATGAACCAATACCAAACCTGTTTAGATAATTATTTTTAGAATGCCTATTCATTGTTTAAAATTAATTTAGATTAAGATTCTTAACTTTAGTTATTACTGTAAAACAATGTCAGAAAATGTTGGTATGAAATATCATTTGTAACATTTATGGGTGAATAAAAAAACAAATTTCTCTCTATGAAAGAAATGAAAGAAACTCATATCAAGAAACTGAATTGAAATATTTATCAGAAACGGTCGAGTAATTAATACGAAAAGAAATAATTATTAGTAAAATAAAATAAAGATTCTATCATCATCTATTAGAGCATGATTATCCAAGTGTAAATATCTAGTGTCAAACAAATTTACTTTATTTTTCATATATATATTTTTCCAATTTATAATTAAACTCAATAAGTCCAGTATAACAATAAAAATACCAATGCTTCATTTACAATGAAATACTGTATAGAAAGTAATTTGTTAAATCGCAGATACATAATCTGTGATTACTTATATGATTATTTCATGTACAATTCGTCGAGTCTTTAATGAAAGGCTTTCTCTTCCCTCATTGTTAAGGTTAACTGATTTGTAGGGTCAAAGGCCGTCGAATACTTTCCCTTCCTAACATTTTAAGGTCAATCATGAAAGTAATCAAGATTAGTGCGAAACTTTTACATTTTTATAATAAATATCATTAGAAAGGTTTTGTACCGTAAATATTAATAAATTCCATTAGAAAGACTTTGTATATAATGTGACCTTTCAATGTATTGTATTATTAGACCAACCATGAAACCAAATCTCTCAAATTACAAATCAAAGGATATTAACACCGCACATTAATAAATAATGAGACATTTCATTGATGATAATCGTTATGTTATTACAAAAATATAATAAATAGAATAACAAAACAAAAAACACATAATTCAAAGATTATTTCGTAGACAAATTCGTCATTGCTTTAATAAATGTGGAAAAATGTATCCTGTTAAATAAAATTGTACGCAAATGATATCGACAAAATAAAAAAAACTAATTCCGTCATAACGAAACGAATTCATTCATATATTTCAATACATTCCAATATCCATTCAATTCCGCGAATAATAGTGATAAATTAAAACCTATTCCTTTATACTATACAGTTAGACATAAATTTAATTAATTTCGAATGTATGTATTCATTATTATTCGATTTAAATATTATTTGCAGATTTAAACGTATTAGAATGTATTGAAGTACAGTGCGTACACACTCCGTTGCCATACTCAATTCGTTTTTTTGAGTCTGCCAAAATCATTCGAATGTACATTTTTATGTTTTGGCCCCATGCGATTTCTTCATTCTTTTCAAGTAATCAAAGACGTTTTGAAAATATAATTAAAAATAAATAAAACGTATATTTATAATATGCTATAATAATAATAATAATTTTTGTTGTATAAACTGATGATTCATTTTTTATGTTCTCAACTATAGTTTATTGTGATTTTTTGAATTCTATCAAAAATTTGTTCAAAATGGAGAACAAAGGAGTGTTTCCGTTATTTATTATGTCAAATTACTCACTTGTCCGGTTATCGTAAATAGAAAAATAAGAACTAGACGAAGGGGCCACGTTGCTTTGTATGCCCTGTGCGACCATAACCTATGAGCTCCAGCCGTTATTCCCAAGCCAGAGACGACAACAGTAAAAAATGCTGTAATGTTAAAATTTTAAGTTAGTATTTTATTTTTAGTTAGGATTCAGTGGATATCGAACTAATATTAATTGAATCATGAAGTGTTGGTGAAATCTTCATTTTAAACACATTTCTAACTTTGAAAACATAATATATTTTAATTATTGTTGTGATGGTATAATAAAATGAAAGAGTAATGTCAAAACTAGAATTAATATTATATAATTTAGTCTTGACAATAAACTAAAAGCCAAGTGAAAAATTATATTTAAAAAATGAGACTGATTACGTTACTAGAGAAACTGCATATTTTCAAGGTTAAAATAAATTCTTTCCTTGAATTTGTGGGTCAATGCGTTTTCAATCAAATCATTTAAAACATTCAAGGCTCTAAAAACAATACGAATGTTTTATATACATCATGGAAAAAAAATATTCCGGAGTAACGAATGCAGTAAAATTGAATAGCATATACCTATTTGCTGACGATTTTTTATCGCTAATATATTATGTAATCTGCATATTATCGTATATTCTTGCTATAAGAACATATGTTTCTTTTATACAATAAAACGAAGAAATATTCTTTTGTACGAATAATTTTTGTCCGTTTGTTTATAAATGTTTTAATTCAATTATCATGAAATAATTCTTACCCCACAAGTTTGTGTAGAATTTAGCTTGTGTGAATGCAAGGTATAAACCATATACACATCCAACATGTAAAAATAATTGAACGATCAGATCGGGCCACTTGATTCTTGGGACGTATCCCAAATCATCTTCGATTGTGTGTTTCTGTGTGTCGCCGTTGCTGATCGTCGTAGATTCATTTTTCCCATTGTTTAGTCTTTCGTTCTCATCGCTTACGACTCCCTTACGCTGGGTTAATCCGCTATTCGCCATTTTTATTATTGTATTATTATGCTTATTTTTGTACTGTGACGAGTTTCGTTGCGGAAAAACTTCTTTGGTAGCCCACGAAAAAAAGAGTTCGTAGTTAATGAAATTTCGGTGGATATCTGAAAAACGAAAATGCATTTATATTATATAAAAAGTAGAAATACAAATATATGTAGTAATAGGGATGTTTATACATTTTTAAATTTTATTATCATTTCAAAAATATAACTAGGGGCTTCGCCCCTGCGGCCTCCGGCCGCCAACCCCACCAAGGGGCTCCGCCCCCTGGACCCCCGGCTCGCTTCGCTCGCAAGAT
>JAPYZR010004924.1:0-11511 GCA_030522945.1 Trichopria nigra
ATTTAGATAGTTTTGTAACAAAAAACTAGTTTGCTTATTTGTGTCTAGTTATTGTCTAGTTTGTGGGCATTTTTGCTGTACACAGTTTTAAACCACTTATAACTTAGCCAGAAAATGGCCTGTATCCAATAAAACTGGACGGAATTTCTACCAGGGTAAAATCGAGATATATTGTATTTATTTAATACTTCATCAATAATGATTGTATTATATTATATCATTAAAAACAATATAAAAAAAATGTCCGTCATTTTTGTAAAGAGTCGAATTATTTATTGACACTAGTGTTTATTCTGCAGTCCATCTTCCTTTACGTGGAGTAACGTTGACACGATATTTTCGGCAGTTGCCAATATACCAGGAGTGAAATTTCACGTAGAATAACTAACCCCTTTGTCATAATTAATTACCGCACTAATGGGAATTCCGAGTAGAAATTTCCATAGTTATCGCGAGGAAGAAGCGGGGCAAATTTCAGTAGAAACACCCGGTATGTGTCGGCCCACCTGAGTATGTCTGCTCGCGCGCATTCTGCAGCAACTCGGTTCCTCGCACACGAAGAGCGCAAGTGTGAGAGAGAGAGAAATAGAGAGCGACTGGTTGCGGAGGGTCGGAAAGGGAAGTTGGGGGGGGGGGGGCTACCTAACCCATCGAAACGTATGAAAAGGAGCATGTAGCTATGATGGGGGTGGTGATGGCGGAGAGGGTCTCTACTTTCGCCGTCCTTCTCGAGAGAAAAGAGGGTAACGGGTCCGGGGAAGGCGGGAGACGACAAGTCGAGATTTTGCGTCTTTACATTCGAGCGTCCCTATTCGTCGCTCCATCGAGGTCCTGGCTAAAAGAGAACCTACGAGACTGCGAGCTGGCGGAACGCGCAGTCAACATTACTAAGCTCCGCATTAGACCGAAACACTGCGCGCGGCTTTCGAGATATTTGGGATAATAAGGGCGAAATAATTACAGAAATTGAGTTTTTTAAACGACTGAAAAGAACTTCTCAGGCGAGAAACGTTCTCTTGATATTAAGATAATATACATATATACAGAAGATGACTATATATATAGTGTGTCACAAAATAAAAGAAATTAGAAATATGCACATTTTGAATGTTGAATTGTCTGACCCGAAACGACTTTTATCACTGCTCACGTATACTTATACGCTATTGTATTCGCACGGTACTTTATTTTAAGGATAACGGTGATGACTAATGAAGAAAATTATGTACAGTCAGTGAAATGAAAACAGTAATTTTTATCATCTTCCAGTGTTTGGAAAACACATTAAATTTTTCTTTAAGCGTCAGCTCTTCCGTGATTTTATTTATGTAACAAAGGTTACGGTTTATAAAAACGAGGATTTTTTCTTGAGCTGTAGGAATCCTCTTTTAAATTTAAAATTTTCTACAACGGAGAATACTCCCGACAACGGAGATACATCCCTGAAATCTCCCTTGTTCTGGGCATATTAAATATTTTAAATCTTTCGCGCTATTTAATTCTGTGCGTGTTACGAAGATTATTTTACGGATTTCTTTGTCTTGCGGAACAATATGTTTCATGGTTTATATAGTATAGGAACGTTCTAAAACAATTTCTTTGCCATAAACTGTTTCTTTCCTCGGTTTAACTGTTTTGTTTTTTTTTCTGCATTTCATCTGAAAGACAAATATTTACCACAAACTTCTTCTTTTAACCAGTCAATTGTCCAATACAAGTTTCGGAGCGTACCAGTGCGTACGCAGTTTTCACGAGATAAAGGAAAATCGAACCGGGGGTGAAGAGCTTTATGGAAGCGGCTTAGGCGAACCCGAAATGAGATTACGATGAACGCTAAGCCGACTTCTAAGTTCTGCTCGATCGGTTTCGGCCCAATAAGAACCTTCGTTCTCCGACTTTGCAAAGAACTTTTAGAATCGAAACTGCCATCAGCCGGACCTTGAGGTGGACGAGGGTGTAGAGAATTCGCTCAGTACGAGCGACAGTTTCAATCGATAAGGATTCGAGCTCGATTGATCGAGTAAATCTGCAAAAAAAAAAGGATAATCTTTTAATACCGTTCAAACTTTCCTGCAAAAACTATCCTCATCTGGGTTTGAAATATTATTTTCCAATTGCCAAAACCTACAAAAAATAGATGATTTCCGTGTTCTTGAATTTTATCAATTGCAAAGACGGTTCAGTTATCGCGAATGGCTATAAAACGTTTTGCGGTACCATGAAATCTCGTGACATACCGTGAAATATCATGAAATTCGCAAACACTAGAAAACAAAAACAGAAAAAAAAACATAAATTACAAATAATAGGTCGCACTTAATTAAACATTGCCAAATACAATTACTGTGAAAAGCATGAAATATAAAACCACTCGCGATAAAATTTTCCCTTCATTATCGTGACATATTGAATTTTCTCCTGGGAGACGCGGGTATATAGAAGTTCCTAATTAAAAATTGTTAACCATTTATGCGAAATGCCCGACATAACGTTATCGTGCTGTTTATCATGCGTAGAAAATACGTTACATCCTACTACTCTATTGGAATTACACGAATAAGCGCCCACCCTATCGTTAGATCGTCTCATTTGGAATATCCTATGATTCGAGCAGCCCACATGGTATCGTACCTTTCGTGCGGTAATTGGTCGCGTCACGTGCATTTCGATTACGGTACACCACGGCCTTAATGAGGTGCTTGCAAAGAGCTCTGCTTTGATTAATCAGACAACCTTGCTGCAGCAATATTGCTGCGATGCTCGCAATATTGAGTATTTGCCGTTCCTACAATTTCATTGTCTTCTTCCGAGTTCTGAAGACTTTGCTGAAAGACGTAAATAAAAGGTACAATTCTAATCTATTATAAAATCTATTTATTATCATTCCAGTTTACTATACTGTATAATGCAAAAGGATTACTAAAGTATAATAATTTTTTTATAGGTATACTTTTATTTTTGGATTAATTTTTGTACTACTCGCTTCAATAAACTTTTTATTGGGTATTTTAAATGATGTGGCCCAATCCAATCATGTCAACGTTATTAACTAAATCGAAATAAAAGTATGGCATATTAATGTTAATGACACTTTTCACAAGACGTATTTCAATTCTAATACTTTTTCGAAGCGACTACAACTTTGTGTAAAACTCCGACATTTCGTGGAAGTTAAGACAATTATACCTATTAATTATTACACCACCGTGGAATCGTTCGGTACAGTACCAGGGATAATTCCCGTTGGGACTAATATTTGGTGAGCTACATACATACGCCTGTGGCCGACAACCAAAATAGTTTTGCGTAGTCTGACGAGGAACTTTCCGACTCCGCGGAACGCACCGAGAAATCGGACCTTCTGTGTATATTCGAACGTCCGACAAATCGATAGCTTTTCGGTTACTGGGAACTTGTTTAGAAATTACAGGCGTTGCAGGAATTATCGGAATAACTCTTGAAATATCTACCCGCTGGAAACGCCTTAACTCTGGCGACGAATAATTCCTATACGTTGACCTCGGTTATAATCCATTATAATCAGTGGCCGTTTTCCAGTGAACGTTTTCTGGAGTAAAAGTTACTCTATAGAGTAAGATATACTCTGAAATGTTTTCACTGGAACACGAGTAAAATATCACTATAAAAATTTGTTCCTAGCCGTCCATCTTTAATGATTTGAAAATTGAAATTACAGCAAATGTTGCCATTTCTTGTCTTTCGCTGTGACTAAAAGTTATATATATACATATTGTTTATAATATATATTGTATTTATAACGGCAAATCAGTAAACATGGACGGCTATGTGATATTTTACTCGTGTTCCAGTGAAAACATTTCAGAGTAAATCTTACTCTATAGAGTAACTTTTACTCTAGAAAACGTTCACTGGAAAACGGCCAGTGTAAATAATTATAAATGTTCATTTTCTATCAGGTAATCGGGTTTTATTTCAATTTATTTTTGACGCGATTGAAAATTAAAGCAAACGTTATGGTGTAAAAGTTGACGCGTGTCTGACTATACGCGTATTTTATCACTAATTGCTGTAAGTCATTATTTTGATTTTTGAAGTTCATCTAATTTATTCGTTGTTTTACGCAAGGTTGGAATATTAAGTGCGTATAAAATTTTGAAAAAGTCTACAATTTTGGTTGAAAAAGTTACGTGTTCATATGGGTAAAAGTTCACACATTATTCCCGAAAAGACCATCATAATTGCATAGTTCCGCATTAAAGCAGATTTTGAAAAGGTTCACGTTCTTGAAAATCGGGTCTCGCAAACATTCTGAACGTAGTAACATTAACCACACAGTAAATTAAATTAACAAGCATCCACACCCAACCTACAAGCAAGCTCCCGGAGTAACTCGCCGCGTGCGCGACACGTAATTAAAACTTGCTTCAGCAATTCAGCCAAATTGATTTAGACGTTATAACGGCCCCTCGCATCCTTTATGCATCTTGGAGTTTCGAGAAGTCACGAGTTCGCGCAAGAAACGCCAGGCTCGGAATGGAAGATAGGTACAAAAAAGGAACGCGGTTCCTTTGTCCGACGCGTTGGGTCTGTAATAAATATTGCGGCGTCGAGATGAAGATACCGCGTATACGAAAAGCGAACGTGAAGTGGGAACAAGGGGGTCTCGAGAAAGGAGATGCTTGAAGGGACGAGATAAATTGAAAGAGCTCTCGAAGTGTTGTCAACTTTTACCACCCCCCCCCCCCAGTCCTGACGCGTCGCTATACCACCTACCGAAGTATAGTCTTCCTTTATTTTGTTCTCGGCAGTTAAATCCTTCGTTGGGAAGCTACGCAAAGACGATCTTGCCTCTGTTCACCCCCCCCCCCCGTCCCACCCTAACACCCCCACTCACCACCCTTATACCCCTTATTCGAAATCTCGGCTCCATCCACCGGCAGCGATGCACTCGCGCTGTGTTGGTTTATTTATTTATTTATTCACAACGCTTCGAACCTCGTCACTTCATGAATACAATATCAGGTGCTTTGGAGGATATATTTTAAAGATTTCTACGAAAACGTCGCAACTGCACCTTTATCTGCGCGCACGCCCGCGACATCGAAATTCGTTTCGCCCGCAAGTCCCTCGCGGGAAATACTCGGGTAGATGTGTACGAGTGCAATAAAACCATTAACGAAGAAGAATTACTCCATTTTCCCTTTGGACCAACGAACGGGCAGGGGGAATTGCGGAACAATCGGACGAATTCTGAAGTCATATAACCGCGCTTCAAACTTCAACGATGCCTATTTATCGTTTGCCAATACCAACAATTTACAAGTCACCTTATCTTAAGTTAAACGCAAATATATTTGGTAGTTTTAAGAAAATACTTGGTAATGACGAGATAATCATATCGATCTCGAAATCAATTCACGTGGTACATTCCTCAATTACCCAGCTTGTTAGTCTTTTTCTTGAATTTTATAAATTATCTTATTATATGGTCAACGTATCCACATCTACATTATTGGTATAGACCAGGGATTTAGAGAAGAAATGAGGTTTCGCAAGAGATTCTTTTTACGACACCAGGGTTCATTACTTCTAAGAGTATGGTAATTGTACCGTCGTGCTTTTGCTCAATCGAATTCTTTAAAAATCGTATTAAGGTCAGAATTTTGCTTAAATTGTCACCCATTCCTAAACATTCCTCGTACAAGTACGCCTTTTTGGAATATAACGATTTTATATTATGACATGCAGATTGAGAATTATTCTACTACCAATTTACTAGTGTCAAGAAATCAATGAATTAAACGCTATCCAAAATATGACACTGGTTTTTCAAATACGATATCTTTGCCCATTGATGCAGCAAGTACATCTACTTTGGATGTAAAGAATTGTGCTTTATGTCTAAAATTGTCATATGACACTACACCTTCTGGACATTTTACCGTCCAGGGCACTCTCATGTCACCAGGACGGGAGAGATCTTTATAAATTCGAAGTCAGAAAATCAGATGGTAAAGTAACCTCGAAGGTGAAATGTCCTACTACCGTTGAAAATAACTAATTGTATCGTTGATATGACGCAAAAAAAAACTGAATGTGCATAAATATCACTCTGATTAAGATATCACTTTGTAAAAAAAAACACTATCTACACTAATATTGGAAAATATTCAACAAGATTGTATAATATTGTGAAAAAATAAGCCGTTCAATGGGCCACTCATCGTCGATCGAATGGAGGATGCCCGATCCTATCAAACAGCATGTTCCGCCTAGTATCAGTTTTTCGGCACGTGACGTGGCCCCGTAAATTCGCCAGCCTGTGCCCTAACTTCGGTTTTTCGTGGCGCCGTGTCGTTTGGCGCCCATTTAGCGAGACATTGCGGCCTTCGACATAAATACGGGTCGGACGGTTTAAAAGCGAGCTCGCTCCGGTCGGTGGTTCGCGCGGTTGTTGACGATAACGAGCCGTTCCTCGGGGAGGAGGCCATGAGTTATTCATTTTCGAAATCGGCCACGCAGCACCTGTATGTCCATTTGGAATTCTCGTAAAGACGATGCTCTAATAAAAATACGATAACGAGTTTGCCCCAGAAATTACAGCGGGAGTTCCGTTGACTGTCGAGTCCACGAAAATAAAGGAAATAACGAACTTTTCCGGAGAGGCGGTTAGAAAACCCCTCTTTTTGTAAATTATAGATCTGAATCTATTTGCATTTAATCAGTATAAATATAAAGAGAGCTAAAGACAGCTTTAAATAAATAAATTCAGACAAAATCAGGGAATTCTTTATTCTTTTTCTATCTCTCTTTCCTTTTTTTTATGAATGACCAAATAACTTTACGCAGAAAAATAATCGACAAATAGAAATTGATAAGGTCCAGTTAGGTTTGCACAATTGTTACCGAAATTGCAACCCATTCGAAAAATTCATACATGAACAAAATGATTTCAGTTCTGATAATGTTGAATTCATGTAGTTCGCTAACTATGAGATTCATCGCACTGACGTTCACATTTTAATCTCGTGTTGATTAAACGATGAAAAATTGTTATACGCTATATAGTCTTCCATACCCCCATTTCTGCCGATTGATAAACTCTCCTACTTTTCAAATGCGAAATATGAATGCTTTCAATTGCAAATACAAACATGGCGCCATTACGAAATGCTCAATAATGAATCTTGAAATTTCAATCAGAACAGTTTTCACGTATAGAATCGTAATGCACCGACGAGTTCGGCAAAATACATTGTAGGGTTCATCAACATGCCAGGGATGTACGAAAACGCAGACGAGATCCGCGCTTATAATAAATCGCGACTTCCTGTAATGAACGAGTTCGAAATTGTTCCGTATTAAAAGGAAAGTTGTCCACTGACAATGTACAGCTGTATTCTGCAGTGTCGTTATTATTCCCGAGTAGTTGCGTCGACTTGGTAAAGACTTGGACTCGGAATGAGCTACGAAACGACTTATTCGACGCGTCCCTCGCCCATCTTCGCTTCCGTCTGCCTTTCATTACTTTGCGCCGCTGTCTTTCTCCCTTACATCCGTGCCATTCTCCACTTTTCCCTCTTCCTCAAGCCTGACTCGAGAATTCCTTCGAGGGAAATTTCAGTAGATGAGAGTGAATTTTGATATCGTTGAAAAGCAAAAATCGAGTCAACGTTTATGGGTGGAAAAGTCGTTTCTCCCGAAGTAGGTCGTTTTCGTCTCTATTTGAGTAGCGCTGACATCCGCGCGAAGAAAACGAAGTCTTTCGTGTAAAATCAATTGGTTTTCAAAATTCCGTCGAGTTTTGCGACTTTATGTACTTGGTGAAAGTTTCTATTTAGAAGTTGCGCACTAATGACAAGCTCCACAACTTAAAGGCATTGCGAAGCGCGTATCATTATACAATTAGTGATTATTGTACTTTAAGTTAAATGTTCCAAAGTTGTGTTCCAATTACGAAATTGAAGAGTTCGAAGTCATCGCTGACTGCATTTTACCATTTAATTATCGTTTATGGTTCTTTTCAAAATTGTTCATTTATAATTCTCTGTCGATGTACAGATTTTGAATTTTCTCTAGGTTACCTCGATTCCTGAAGAAACATATTACGAATGCTCTGACAATGTTGTACTGATATCAAGATAGTCAGTTATCCTATCGTATTACGTTAAAAGGGTATTAGGAATATTCATCGGGATTTTTTGAGGACGTCCCTGATATATTTTTTGCTTTCATCCGCGAATAGCCTATAATGGCTAGATAATCTGAATTAATTTGAAGGACATGAAAAAGTGGTTATTAACGAGTCTCTTTATCTGGCAAAATAACCAAAAATCAATAGAATCAAGAGAAGTTTACATAAATATCTATAACTACTGCAAATCCCCTTTACTTTGAGCCCCCTAATTGTAATTACCTCCTTTATTTATTTTTTTTTTAGACTCCTGTTTTGAAGAAGACAACAGAATCGTTTTCTCTTGCTCTTACCACTTGTGATGGTGACTAAGAGAAACGTAAAAATAAGGGAGGATTAAAATACGGGTGGTACTATACATTTGTTATGATCTTAAATAAATTTTGTCCCCCTCTTATCAGTTTAGAACAGATTTATTAAATTACTTTCTGAAAGGAAAGACTAATTCCGTCAAAAACAATATTACAAACTTGACTAGTGAGCATCAATTACTATTAAATCAAAGTGATATTTAACATCCAGGACTTTAATATCATATTATATACGCTTTTTTAAGCTGCCGGTCGAAACACATTTTAGCCTCCGGTCTTTATTCTATTTATAAGCTATCTTCATTGTCTCGACGATCACCGTAATTAAAGAGCCGCCTTCAACGAAAGGCAGCACAAACAATTGGCTTTATTATTTCTGCACGGCGAAGGCGAGCAGATATCGTTTGTGCCTCTTGGATGGATCTCGAAATCCGATATCGATAATTTTTCCGCGCTTTTAGCCCGCGGCCAGGTGCTCAAACGACAAAGTGCCGTATCAACGGAGTGTCAGATTATTTTCTCGTCCTTTGAAGCGCCACTCAATTATGTGTGTGTGTGTGTGTGTGTGTGGACGGTATAAAGGCGCCGCAGAGAGCAAGTTAAAAGGAGAAGGAGATCGGGTGAAAGACACGCGAGGAAGTGAGACTGTCTAGGCTTCGGCTGTCGTTAAAATTGGAACCTCCGTTCGCGGATCGTCGTCAAGGAAAGGGGCTCCCACGGGAGCCCTGGCCATTTCATGCGCTATTTCAATCCGTGACATCGTCACCAAGAAAGAGGGATACCGTCGACCAGATACTGGAACGTTTAGATACCCACCTTCTCGGCATTCCAGCAATTTCCATATGATGCCTATCTCTGCCTATCTGTTAATCGAACCTTGTCTAATGCTTTCGAAGCATTTAAGAAACCGCGTTTACTTTGATACGCCGTTAAATTCTTCTTTTTTTTTAAGGTGGTTTTTTTTTATTGATTTGCGGAAGGCTTTTAGGAAGTTCAACGATTAATTAAAGCTTAGCAAATTCTTTCTCAATGAATTCAATTATTCCAACTTAGATGTTTAATTACTTTATCAATTTTCGTGGTAATGATTTTTGAAAAATAGACTCGTGTTGTCAATACTAACTTTTTCTGTCGGTGCTTGTCTGGTTAACATAACTGTTACATCCTACAAGATGGACACCTTTATATGATGATCTAAATGACGTCACTGGCTTTACGACCTCATCAAAATACGACGATTCATGTAACTTTCATCACAGAATTACAGTCACGGATCATCATGTTCTATGCAACACTCGAGAGTTCAAATTTACTGCAGAGTTATTTTGTCAATCTTTTATCGGGTGACATTTTGTCTGTAGCACATTTTTATTTTCTTGCAGCAAATCATTTTTCGACGAGAACGTTTAGTACGTGCACTTTATCACACGGCGCCACGAATTTCCAGTGCATTTTTCGAGCTTTATTGGAACTGGATATACGCCTATTGAAACAAACCGTGATTTAATAATGTGTTGCTTAGGAACGAATCCACGAGTTGACAAAATATTCATTAAAATTTATGACGCGAAAATATGCGGCTCTGGGTGAGAATACAGGTGACGGCAATTAAATTTGATCGCTGCGGCATGTTTAGAAAAATTCCGATATCACGATTTTATATTTCATTATGGACGTTTCGCCCTTTTCCGGTGTATTTTTTCAGCTTGGAATGAACATCGATATTGGAAAAAAAATAAATCGGAAATTCGTAATTTTATAGGTACGAATTTATTTCTCCGGGAAAACACGAAAACAGTTTTCGAAGTGAACAATCAACGAATACCATCGGTCATTGTTCGTTTATTCAAAATAATAATAATAAAAAAAATCTAATATTGTTTCACGAATATTCCGTAAAAACGAATTTTTCCGAATAACGCGTTTAAAGCGGACACTTTCCTATTTACGGACGGACGCAGAATCGGAAAATTTCCCGGGGGGTACTAAACGGCATAAACAAACGGATGAAACGAAACGTCTCCCATCACGTTGGTACGCCATTACCGCGGTGGACGGTGGTAAGAAAAGGCCATGGCGGGGGTAGGAAAAGTCCCGGAAGACTTTGCGCTCTGAAAAATCACCGTGCAACTTTGGACGACGAGGAAGCGCGACCGGAAAAAAGAAATTACAGCGCGCTAGGATTCGAAAAAACACGCGGCTTTCCCACCGCAGAGTCTTCAAGGGCTCAAATGGGGTCGAAGAAGATTAGGTGGGACGGATGGACATTTCGTCTTGTGGAGGTTTTCCTCTTCTTAAACGATGATTTCAGGCGAATGCTTGTAACTCGCGCTTTTTCTATTTTTCCCCCGACTTTTTCCGGAATCTGTTGGCATTTATGTTTTCATTTTTTTTTTTTTTGTTCGCAAATGTGCTTTTATTTTCGTGGATACGTTAGTCAACGTGACGTGAAACATTATAAATATATTCATACATGTGATATGTCATCAGGGTTAGGAAAGTTAATTGGACTTTAATGAACAAAAAAGTTAACTTAGTTAAGTTAATAGGTAATTAAATATATAGCTCTAAGTAAACAACAATTTAATTCATTAAAAAATGATTTAAAAAGTTAAAGTTAATAATATTTTGATATTTTCAACTACAAGTTAACTTAACTTATTTAAAAGTTAAATATAACTTTAGCTGTTCACTGAATTGACTTTACAAAGTCAAAAGTTAACAACAATTATAACTTATCATCTAAGTTGACTGAATCACGTTAAAATTTAGATGTAACTTTAACTTTATACAAGTTAACTGAACCCATCACGTCCCAAATGGACGATTTTTTGGGCACAATTCGACAGTCATTTCTTATAAACAAGTAAATAGAATTACTCGTAAAATCATAGAAGCTGTAGAACGTAAAAAGTACTGTTCAGCTGTAGCGCAGGCTTTCGATAAAGTTTGGCATGATGGATTGCTATACAAATTGAAAAACTGGTTTCCTAAAAAATATTACTTATTGCTGAGATCATACAT
>JAPYZR010004925.1:0-28376 GCA_030522945.1 Trichopria nigra
CATTTCAATATTGAATATTTAATGGAGAAAATTACAATAATACAATGATCAAATATTTGTACAAAAAATTGTCAAAAATTAGGCGCGTGCAATTTTCTTATTTTTAGAGTAATAAGTTTAAATTCATTGCTTTGAACATAATTTATGGTTAAAGAGCATTAAATTCCCTTTAAAATGAAAAAACCATTTTTCCGATACGATAATTTTCAACGGAGATATGAGGGATTAAAGAAAATAAATAGATGGCCCCTATCTTCTATAGATATCCATGTTATCCAGGGGCCATCTTCTACAGTGATATATTTCAAGCGTTTATTTCACTTATATAAATTGCCCCTACCAAGTTTATTTGTATATAGCCATTCTCTGGTTGGGTATAGGTATATTTAAGAAATTAATCGAAAATTTTTTAAGGTGTCTGGAGGGCTGCAAATGCAAATTGAAACATTTAAACCATTTTTTTGCTCTCATTTTACGAGTATAATTCAAAATGCATATTTTTTCAGAAAGAGGAGGCAAAGATCTACAAAAAACATATACCCAAATATTTTATTACTTGTTCGTATGGTCCCAGAACAATATCAAATAACTTGTAGTTTTTGAATTCATCAAATTCAAAATACGCTGTATATATTTACCAAATCAGTATTCAAATCTAATATGTGGTCAAAAATGTTGTATTTATATGTGCCAATGATGGTAACTTTGGTAAAGTTGAAATTAAAAAAAAATTAAAAAACGGTGGTCCGTTTGGCGTGGAACGTCCTATATACAGTTTCATTTTTTGGTATCGGAAAATAACTTTAGCAATAAAAAACAAAATGTAGGTATAAGTAATTCAACAAAATTTCTACATTACTAAATTAAAATATTTAATTTTCATAAAGTTTTCATATCTTTGTATCGGACGCAGCATGAATATTTTCCTGGGGACCGTGTAACATGGTCGAATTCAAAATTTCGTTGGGTACAAGTACATATGTATGAGTGTGTGCGTGTGTGCCTTTTGGCATTGCCGTGCATGCATCATTTTGCCGAATCGCTTCTTTTTTTCACTTTGAGTTTGCTTTGCTTTTAAACCGGCTCTTTGAAGTGCGTGACGGACAGCACTGATTATTCGGGCATTTATTACGACATTGCTTATAATTTTCGAAATGCCTTTTAAGGCAGTTTGTAAACACTTTCTCGGCAAACGAGACCTAAGTGACGTTGCTACGTTTTGTGTCGCGTTAATTATGTTTTCGGGATTTAGCGTACATAAAAGAGGCAACATACGGGAAATGTTTTTTTTTTTTTTTATAAATGCATAAATGCAAATATTTACTGGCAATCACGTGTTATACGCGTTTTCTTTGTTCGTGAAGAGATGGTAACGAAGGCATTTATACTGTTTTACGGAAACAATCGTGTCACAAAAAATACTTTGCTTGAAAAAGAAAACATATTCTTTGTCTTTTAAAGCTACATGTCATTAATTAATGAAATGTTGCAAAAGAAATATTGAGAAATGTCATTTATAAATAAACTTTTTTTTTTTTAAATTATTGAATATTTTACAAATATATAGAAAACTAATGCAAATAATTATTAAAAATTATTATTATTAATAATTATTATAAATATATTATTATTATAATAATTATTTTTAATTATTAATTATTATTTTTTAATTATTTTGATAAAAAGATTTTTTATTTCAAGTTCATCGCGATGATATCAACATTTTTGAACTTTTTAACATTCAAACAAAATTAATATTTAATAATAAATAAAAATTTTAAATAATAAAGAACTTATTTGCGGAGAAATGGTTTTTCTAAACTTGAATAAACAAAAAAAAAGAAGAAAAAAATCAACTGAATCAATTTGAAGTAAAAACAGGCGAAGTAACTTTTATTAAAAATGAAAAATTGATCAGATTTAAAATTAAAATTCATTTTTTAGAATATGAATATTAATCAAACTGTGAAATTAAAAAATAATTCAAAATCACTTAAATATTTCATGTCTGTTTAATATTATATGACCTCATGTACGCGTTAATCATATTTCTGATGTGTTAATTCGTAATTATTTTAAATATTTCAAAAATGTATTTGGATTTAAATCAAACTTTTTTAAAACAACTTACGCAGGATAATTCTGATAAAAATAGTCAGTAATGACCAAAAAGAGGGTCTGACAAATTAAGTCATTAGTAAATTAATAAATGATAATTTCATTCACCCGAGAAACATCTCCATATACTTAATTATTTATTTATACTTAATTTAATACAAAATTAAGTAATCTTTATTTTTTCCCTTAAAAATCACTTTTCAATTTTAATTTCTATACGTCGAAATACTTTTCATTTTTCTCAACGACTGTTTTATGAAATTTTAATTGAATGCAAAAACGTGATTGAAAGAAGATTTAAAGTGTTAGGTGTATTAACTTATCGTGCTCTAAATTATATGCTTTATATGAATCTTAATGAATGTGACTCCGAGTTAATGAACATGTGTAATTGCGTATACGTATCCCTGTTAATTGGCAATGGGAGAGCACAATGGTAACCTGCCACTGGGGAGTTTATTTATATTTCATTTTTATCTCACGCGCGTCTCTGTAAAATTCAAATAAGACATGTATCAAATTAATGTAATGATAATTGCCCTTATTTAGATATTAAGCATGACGAGTATATATATAGTGCTCGGCACCGTGTAGGATGTAAACATTAAGATTCATGAAAAAGTGAGACTTTACGTTTGAAATGATATACGACTTCTGCCGTCAATTTACTTTATTAAATTCCTTATTATTTATATATGCGTAACATTTTTTTAAATTCAAATTTTTCCATTTGAACGTTTGCATCGTACATGATGCGCATGCGCGGTTTAAGTACATAAATTTAGACGGTATATATAGCGATCAGAAATGAAATATCCAATGATGAGATCTAAAAATCGAAGTGGTAGATTGCACACCAAGGGCGGAAAGTACAGGCTTCGTCGACCCGAAAAAAGTAACTTTGTATACTTGTTTGATAAACAATCCAACAGTGTTCATCCAGACAATAATAAATAAGCAATATATACACGCATTATCCCATTATCAATAATTGACAATGATTACAAACCTTTATCTACCATTTTAATATTCTAGAATCGACAATAACGTATTTTGTCATAATTTGCTTTTTACATCAATATCCACCACAAATTATACAGACTTAAATCATTCATTTCTGGAATAAAAATTGGAAAAAACCCTAACTCGAAACAACGCAGCAAAAAATATATAGCCGCGATGAAAAAAACCATTTTTTGCCTCATCAAACAGAAAAATCCAACCCAACAAATCATAAATTAAAACTGTAGCAATAAACTGCGTTACAATTTCCACCGCAGGCAGAAGAAGCGTCTTTTCGAGCGAATCGCAGAGTGACTCGCAATGCGGGAGTTATGCGCATCGCGCGCGGGAAAAAAAGTCGCGCGATTTCCACGTCGCATGCCCTTAGAGGCGGGTATAAGGTTAACCTAACTTGGAAAAATTCGGTTCGACCGTCTCGCGACCGGTAGAGAACGGAGCCCCGGGTTGAGCCGAGGTCGACGCCCGGGCGCAACAAGTGCTGCCTGCCTGTGCGCTATACTCGCAACACCCCACCCCAACCCGCCCGCGGATGCACACGCGATATATACGCGAGAGGCACACGAACTCGAATCCCCCTTCTCGTCCCCGCACACCCTCCCGCCATCCCACACCCTTACCCCTTTCCTGTATGCATATATATATGTATGTACGAAGCTGCGGCCCTTTCGCGGTCCACGGAGGCTTAACGCTCCCGAGCGCATCGGACGATCGCAGAGTAGCACGAGCGAGCGAGCGAGTGCGTGCTTATAACGCGCGTGCAGCGACAGCGTAAATATAAAACTGCACTGGGTCAGGGATCCGCGATTTATCGGCTGCCTGCGTAATTGGCCGCCGGCCAATAGATATACTCCGGAGCATGCGAGGGAACTTACTATCGCGCTCATCTTGCCGCCTCTTCACCCACGCGGACGCTTTTCTCTCTTGGCGCGTCGTCTTCCGCTGGGCTCTCGTAGTCGCCCTATGGAAGAACGACGACGACTATCGCCGAACAACTATTGTTCCAATGTCGGGGAAATAGTCCGAGTGCGAATGACCGACGTATAGGAATGGTCATGGAGCATTGTTGAGTATTCTATATAGTTGCATACTTAAATAGCTGATCGTGTATCTGCTGCATTCCGCATCCCCTAACATCCTGATGCCTCCACTGAAAATACCTGATCAAGTACCTCCAAGTTCCGGATTTTGGACCTGCCATGGTTCACTTTACTTAATACAATTAGTTTAACAGAAGCGATACCACAATAGTGGGTTTCTGGGTATTGGGTGCGGTAATGGGGATAACTTATTCGTGTCTGTCATACAATGGATGGACTACGGAGAAAAGTAAACGTCTACTTCACGGTCGATTTCAACAGACGAAAAGAACATCTACTAATTGGATTATATTATACATGAATGCAGGCAACGTTACCAATATTTATCAATCCGAAGAGTGTCCAAACTGTTTTGTCGGTTCAATACGAGAATTGTTCGGAAGTTAAGCGCTATCCCCCCAAACAACCAATCATTCGTTAACCCATGTCATCTTTCCATTGATTGCGTTGATCCCAACGATTGGCTGCCACTCATAGTAAACGAAACGAGATTAAGAGATTATATCAAAAAGTATTCAGATTTGTTGATTCCCATTTCTGGACCTTCCAATCTCTTTCCTTTACTGGGCATAACGCTCCCTTAATTATTTCAATATAGCGAGTGGCATATCCCTATCCAAAGGAGGAAGAACAAGAACTAATAAACAATGGAATTTCTTGGGTTCTTTCTATTATCGTAGGAATACTATAAATATATGTTCCACCATATCCATTATTCTTGGTGTTGGACTATAGTCCTATTGATGGCCCCATATACCTATGCGTTCGCATATCAGTGTAATTTTACAGCAGGGATGACAGGTATAAACCTTCGTTTTTGAGGATACGCCTTTTCAAACCAGTCAACAGTAGAACTGTCACATTCCCCACATTCCTAAGAATATGTCATACCTCTTCTCCTCTTGTCCCTTCGATCAGTAGTATTCGTGTGTTCGTAATTAGTCACTGGATACTCAATGACACCTGTATGCATGAATCGCTTGCGGTTCATAATAGCAAGATTCATATATCAGAAATTCATTTTTAATGGTTTTGGGATCCACGTAGAAAGAATCCAAATTCTAATTAACAATCTAAAAAGACTCATCTTAACCTATTTTACTGTTAATCTGAATGTCCCCAAAACCTCAAGAAACAATTCGTACGTCGAGCGTGCAGTAGGTAAAGCGCTTTATTAGGGTGCGCCCACGTGGTGCCTCTTATTGATGACAGGGTTTTGCCACTTTACGGCATATGCAGAGTGGATTCCCGTGTAACATACGTAGGGAAATGCGTAGGATTGAGTACACTAACGACGCAAACGGTAAAACCATCTCAAATAATCTTTCGCCTTTCTCTATACCAGAAAAGGGAAAAGGGCAAATGGAGGCTCGAGCCCGGCTTTTAATTCGTCATTTTGGACTCGGACCTTGCATCGAAGTACGGTTATAGGTGGAAACATTCGATATAACTATAGTCACCTCCCCACACAACACCGGAACTTACCGGGATGTCTTGATGAGGCGCTCCTCAGGAGCTACTTAGGATATCCCGGGACGGAATGTGCTGTGTGGGTCATACTTAAAACGCATCTAGTTTTTTTATATACAAGGTGGACCTCAGCAGGTATAAGCCATGGAGAAACATGTTACAAAGACTGGCTTTGCGAATACTGTTTAAAATATAATGTAAACTTTTTTCCAAAAGTTCTTGCAAGATCCGCAAGATCGTAAGATCTTTAAGTAATAAACCTTTCAGGAATACCTTCTACCAAACGATAATTTCGTGAGGTCAGCGCGGCTTTTTATCTGGATATTCAAATCGAATAACCCAAATAGCACAGAACCTTATGAGCATAAATCCGTACGGTTAGAGGTTATACTATTCAAATCAGGGTGGGGAGGGGGGGGGGGTTGCAACAAATATAACGATAGTTATTGAAGCAACCTTTACCCGGATCCTGATGTACAGTCTGGTAAATGAATAAACATGATAAAAAGAAATCAAAAACCTTGTGAAAATAAAAAACCAAATAAAACAACAGTAAGATATTGGTCAAACACTACCCAGTAAACGAAAACGTATTGAAAATTAAAAATACGAATTGAAATGAATTCATGTACGCGTTAAGTGAATTCATTTTCAGTCGTTTTAATTCATGTTTGAATTCGTATTTTTAACTTTCAATACGTTTCCGTTTACAGGGTAAACTATACGTGCATCAAAATTAACATTGAACAACGTGTAAACATTTTATACTAACGCAAACGGTAAATCTATCGTGATAAAATGTATAGCGCAAATCAGAATCGTTGAAAAAGCAAATTAAAATCGGCAGTATGCCAGGAAAATCGAGCCTGTTTTTCTGACCTCGTGCGAAAATCTCTGTTGGGGCAATCGTCCTTGGTAGAACTCGCTTACCGTCGATCGACACGCCTGATACCCGCACGCCGACGCGGAAGTTCTCAAGTGCGCGTACGCGTATTTTTCCAAGATCAGGGACACTTATTTTCAGATAGTGTATAACTTCGCACCTTCGTAGACGCGCCCGGAAACATCGTGGCGCGGAGGAAATTCGCGGGAAAACTTTCCAACCAATCGAAACGAGTGATTTATCCGAAACCTTTCTATATACTGCGTCTTTTTCTATGGGAAAAACGTCACTTTCACCGGCCAAGATCTAAAAAAGGATGTGTTTTTGCTGCGGGAATGAAATGCGCATCAGATTTAAATTTTCGAAAAATTGTTTGGACGAAATAGGCGATGCTGTGTTGAACTTTAATTGCAGGCATGACGTTTCAATGCCGTCGATCGGTAAAATGTAAACAAAGCCGCGAATAAATAGTCCGTAATGCAAATGAAAATGTATATTTTTGTAATTCGCTACAAAAAAAGGATATTTGCAAAAATCGACAAAAAAATAATTTCGAAGGTCAAATGTGGTATTATAACCACGAGTGTCACTTTATAAACTTACGGCAACATGCGTATATAATGTATCTTTATTAATAATCGTTATACTAGATTTTTCTAGAAATTATTTTAGACAACATTTGTTTCATCAAATTTTTAACCCATTTTAAGCCTTTTAAGTACATTATTATATTATTATTAGTATTATTATATATAAAAGTGATTTAGACCATCAACTCTTCCTATGACCCATGACAATAAAATATTAAAGATCGCAGTCGCATTTAAACCACAGAGTAATAAGAGAGAGCCAAAGACCCCTATAAAATGCGTGACAAAATTTCGTACTTTTCGTTACCGACTCTACTTGTACATCGCTTAAAATATCTGTATACCTTACACATAGAATCGTCGTGAGTACAAAAATCAATGGTATCATAAGAAAATGTACAAATGGTTTAAATTCAATCGTTTGATGTGCAAATATTCGAATAAAATAACCGATGTACAAGTAGGGTCGGTAAGTAAAACTGAAGAGGGTTCTAAAGTAAAATAGTTACCAACTATATTATTGTATATTACTTTTCAAAAATTATACACAATGTCTTAAAAAAAAGACATATTTTTTATTACTCTTTAATAAGCCAACTGTCGCAGTAGTAAATCAAAACAAAAACTGTAATCGCATATCTTCCTATCTATACTTAGTTGGTAACTTTTTATTCAGTATCATTTTTCAAATGCGACACATGTAAATTATCATCGCTACCTAAAAAAGAATTAGTCACTGTAAGATAAGTAAAACTACGGCATGATTTAAAACACTTTTCAGGATGGTAATACAACATCTGAAGTATAATGAAAAAGAAAAAAAAAAAAAAAAACACATTGGAGGTGGCGAATAGAATTGCCACACATTCCACATGCTTTAATAATTGAAGTTACATATGTACCGTAATACAGGTGATAGCGGTGATAGAGTAATTAGGCATTATATATAAACTGAAGTTAATATAGATGACGGACGTATGTAGGTAAACTCGTCATATAATGCGCCTAAAGCGAGAAAATTGAAATTTACGTAAATACAGTTGGATAAACTTGATAATCTCATATATGATGCACTGAAATCCTTAATATAAATGATAATTCCTATACGAAAGCTGCAATTGATTCAATGCGGAAAATATGAAGTTGAAGTTGCCTCCCAATTATTACAAGCGAGATTAGATTCGATTCGATTCCGCTCGTTTCAAAACTTTCACGGTAGTGTGGATAGTTTAATGAAAACAATGATAATTGCGATTGAATTAAATTATTTTGCCTGGCAGGAAATGATTTCTGATTACGCGTCCGCATTTCTTTGTTATAAAATGTTGTTCGCTTTCTATATACACTGACCTTAAATATATATATACTTCATGATTTTAATATTTTATTGTTTTCGATTTCTTCAACGTGTGTTTATTAACTGTTTTTATTTCATCTTCATTACTGTTTTGTTTATATGCATTCTGATTGTTTGTTCATTTGAATTTTTTGTTTCTTTTATTGTAATTCCAAAGAGTAAACACAATTCGAATTCTTCAATAACGACAAAACCGAGATATTATATCAGTCGGTAATCGGTAACGATTACCATCCGTTCCGTGAAGCACGTCCCGCCATCTATGGGCGAATAAGCTCGGCGGGAAAAGTTAACGGCCATAACGGCCATAACCTTAGAACGTGTTGCGAGAATCGCCGGTGCGACAACGAACGACAATTCCGCGGGGTTGTTCATACAATGCATGCGTGTAAAGTATAAATGCACACTGCAAATGCAGCCGAATGGCGAAGGTTTCACTCACCTTGATGCGGCAAAAAACGTCGCTTCGTACTCTCCTCCGGCGTGGACTTGTCGACTTTCTGAAAGTAAATCCGTTAAAACAATAACACGAGGTCGAAAAGTACAAATCGAACATGAAATTTCGGTAAGTTATACGCACTTGTGAAGACTTCGATGTGATGCCCTTTTCGACGACGGATTCAAATTTGCTGACATTGTCGAATATTGCAGCATTTGGTACGGGTATTCGTGCCTTTGCTGAGTATAATACTTTTAGTGCGTCGAATTTTTCACTCTTAGGATCTAAACTTTCATCAGACGAACTGCAGTCACTGTCTGCCATGTCTGAACTAATATTTAAGTTCTTCCGATTTCGTTAGCCGCCAATTTCAAATACTGAAAAATATACACAATACGTTCAGTGGTAAAGAAATCTTTCGCAGATTGTTAAATTCATTTTATTATTAACTGATTAGTGCTTGTAAATTCTTTTGAATTTGACAATTCAACTATTCGTTACCTTTATAATTCAATTAGTCAATGATTCTTTTCATTTTTATTGTATTTATTTCTTATTAACATAAATCAATCGATTACATTCTTTTATTTTTAATGTTACGAACATATTTAACGCTACATTTGACACCGATATTGAATTTTTACACGTCATAGTATAATTATTATTTAAACAATAGAATCATTATTTAATTTTTATTTATACAATAGAATCATTATTTATCTCAATACCATTATTTATAATAAAAAAGTACGAAATATGATATTCCCATCAATATTTAAAGATCAATTTATAAATGAGTTTTAAATTGATCTAATAATTGGAAATTTATTTTTAAAGATTTTATGATTACAATACTATCAATATTTACTTTGATGAATTAATACATTTATTTTTTATTATGTTGTTATTTGAGAGTAACCTAACGTTATCAGTACCATAAACAAGTAAAGACGTCATTATATTTATCTATATACATTGGTGACTTAAGTTTTGCTTGTCACGTCAAACTTTAGTCGAACTATTCTAATATGCACTTTATAGAAATTACAGACATGTAGCATATCATAATTTTATATAATATATTATATTATAAAGTCTTGGCCAGGAAACGAGAAATTATTGAAAATTATTCACAAGCTAAAACAGAGGATTAAGAACAATGAAGAATCATTAAGAAGTATTCACGTTAAAAAATAAACGAATGCTTCTTAATAATTCCCCATTGTTCCCAATCCTATTTTCTAATGTGCAATAATTTTTCATTTACTGGGTGGTTACACAGTCAACTGGTGACAATTTTTAGAATGAAGTTATAAAAGTAAAATTTTGATACATTCTTATTGATATATGTACAATATTAAATGGGTATTACTAATCATTAGCGATGAACATGCATTATAGTTTATATATAATTAATATTGATTCACTTTGTATTTAGCAAACAGATTGCACATAAAAAGAACGAAAGAGAAAAAAAAAAGAAAACAATTTTATTTTATCTTTATTTTAAATTAGTATCTGCACAATTAATAAGAGTGATTTTATTAGCATTCGAATAACGCAAAAAGAATGTTCAATTGTTTTGAACTAGTTTCGTTTATATAATAATCTGACGAATTATTTTTTAAATTTCTGTTTTAGCCATACTATTTAAATACAATATTAAGAAAATACATTTTTTTATTGTGACATATTTGGTTAATAATCCTTTACCTATTACTTTCATTAGAATATTTGTCGTGTGACTAATTTATACATATATTATTATTATTCTTTATTTATAGGAAATTGAGATAAGAAATGTATAGTTGATGTATAATAATAAAAAGAGAAGCAAAATAAACAAATTCAAAATAAGGTATAAAAATATGTTTATTTTTAAGGAATAGCTATTATTATTATAATTAAGGTTAAAGCAAATTTATGCTTTGGAGTAATGAGTATTGAGTTATTAATAAAAAAAAACCATATTTTTAATTACTAATTTTTTTGACACATTTAAAATTTTCAACAATACAACAATACACTTTTAATATAATTCATAGTCTTATTCGAGATAATTTTCTACAATTTGTATTGCTTCATCAAAAAAACAAAATGGCGGAACTCCAAAATTAAATTAAAAAAAAACACTTTTTTAAAATCAATGTTGTTAATTCTAATCTATACCAGGATTAGTGTTGTACAAAAAATCACATTAAAATCTGAAACTGATTGGTCCAAGGGTTTTTTTAAACAAGAACGATGTTTTGACATAAACGCCTTTAAAGTTTTGCATTAAAGAGCGAATTTCGTGTAAAAAATTTACTTACGTTCAAGCCTGCTGCATACAAAATTCGTGTAGATTTATTCGAAAAATAAACCTGCTAAAAAATCCCGGTCTACATAGACGTATAAATACAAACACAGACAGTAAAGAAATTCAACTAACGACAGAAGATTTTAAATCGTGTCCTTTTTTGGAGTAAGTTTAGGTTATGTTAGGATTAGGAGGATATCAAGTGGAGAGCTAGAATGGTGAAGTTACTTGTGAAATGATCAGAGAACACTAAGAAGAAGACAGCGATTCCATGTGACAAACAAGTTTGTAATGGCCTAGGGAATTCTCATCTTTTCCCTAGGATAATGACAGAGCAACAGATGCGACTCAATTGTCTTAAAGGTTGAGAGTTGAGAGAAAAACAAGACATGTCAATCAGGGGGAGGAGATCAGAATTAGGTAAAGAAGAAATATTAATAACCTGGTGAAAGTTTAACCTACCAGGCGATGACCATATGTAATATGTGAAACATACCGCAGATATAAGGGAAATAGTAATAATTAAACTATAAACTACGTATATATGAGTTTACAAGATTATACATATACAATGTTGTAAATAATCTTGTCCCCATCCATGTATTTAATGAAGCGCTTAATAGGAATATTGTAGATATGTATAAAGGCGAAATTTAATAAATTTATTGTTCTAAGTGCAAACTGGTGGTTTTTCTTTTTGCTATAATAAAATAAGATCGAAAATCAGTAGTTGATAGATGATCGTCACGTACGCAATCGGATATCCTTGTATCAATTTTTGTAAGAATATTTCGGAGTTTGTTTTGAATTAACTGAATTCCGAAATTATCAATACAGATTCCGAAATGGATCACTATAAAAAGATATACTTATATTCAGTCAAGAAACGTGACTGAAATCTTGAATTAAGCAAGAAAATTCACTGAAAGTAAGGTGTAATGTAAACAAGCCCTCTTAAACAATGACAGACTTATGCACGATACATTGGCGATTTTAAGACGTAATCATTTTAAGTATTTATTTTTTCAGTGATTAAAAAATGAGTATCCCGGATAGGTGACGGGTTACTCTATTGAAAAACACCTAGCTGGACAGGCTGGATTTTAAGTGATTCTAATCGAATTCCATCAGAATTCCACCAGAATTCAGTTCAAATTGTCGAATATTGGTTGATGCAATTTTTGTGTATATGGATCTTAACAATCCGGAATGTCAAAAAATCTAAATTACTTTTATTGCCCGTACATTTTTATTTCCTTTTTAGGTTTTGCGAAGGGTGTGATGCTTTAGAAGCTGGTCAGAGTAGGCTACCAAATTATTCCCTTCGATAACGATATAAATTTCATGACTTCCAAAATCAATAAGGAATCTGCCAAAATGTACTCGGAACCGGTTGACCTGACGCCAACCCTTTGACATCGTTTTATATATTTTATCAATATACAGTCGGACCTCCCTTACTTTACCTCTATACTTCCCTCTATTACTTTACGTAAGACCCCACTCACAAATCGCATATATCCTGCCACTGCGTATGCGCTCATAAGATACGCGGGTAGGTTATTGGAGAAGTTGGAGGGAGTACATTATATTTTTTCTATAATGTAAAGTAAAGAAGGTAGGGTTTGGGAAGCCTGCGTTTTTCCGTCCAGGTAAAATAAGGGAGGTCAGACTATACAATCTGTTCAGAAGAAGATATTATACCCTCTGATCGTTTGCTAAATTACATGATTTATGGGGTTGACCTTCATAATTGCAAATGAAGTTTCCTTCTTCGCATGATTCGTCCTATGTAAAACGTTACGAGGCTCCTTCGGGAGAAGTGTATATAAAGAGAAAAAAAAAAAAAAAAAAATTTGTATAAAAAAAATAAGATAGGCAATCTCGTTCAGCTAATAATTAAGAAAAATGTACTCGAAAAGTCATTAAATGTAATCTAGCAGTCATGCGTAGATATAATCAATGCCGTTAGCGTATCAGTAATAAATATAATATTATGGAATTAATGAAATCGTTCAGATCGATAATTCATTAATGATTACAATTTCTTGCAATTAAGCAGAGACGCGTCGGATTTTTCACCCGCAATCAACGATGTGAATTCAGATGGAGCGTGATAAGCGTCACGGTGGGATTTTGCAAATCGCCTCGTGCAGAATATCTTTAAAGGTGATCGCCGAGTTTCCACGGTTAATGTGCGATATTTAAATGCGCGACGCGAAGAGGATGTTAACCTCCTCGCAAGCGAGCGAGCGCGCGCGCGCGCGATTAGAAACTTTCTTTCTCGGCTGGCGGATTACGTAAAGGCTGGTATAGAAGCTGCATAGAAGTGCAACAGCGGTCGTCGTGCCGCCAGAGAGCGAGGTTACGCGCGCAGGAAGTAAAACAACCTACGGTGTAGAAAGAAAGTTTTCACTCGGCGTTTTCACTTTCATGGAAATGCCTTTCCTTTCCTATCTTATATACTTCTATTCTGGTCGATTCTATCATTTCTTCTTTGATTTGGCGTTCCTTTTGTTTTGTTACTCAAATGTTATAATCGAGCAATCAGTGAACTCGGAAGTCCGCTCGAGCCTAATGACATTCCTTAAAAAACTGACGATTAATTGGGAGTTGACTATCAATTGCTATGCGACAATTTTTTGTATTTTTAAAATAGTTGAAGAATTATCAATAATGATATCGTACAATCAAACACTTATAAATAGAATATAGTATATTGTAATTAACCGGATATTAAATTTTATCCGATGAAATAAGCATCCTAAGAAGAACCCAGGAAACATTCGTCAGAAGAAATCGAGAGGCGATCGAAATATTGAAACATCCTAACAGCTTAAAACGAGTCTCTATATAGGAGAGTAATTCTCCCAATGTGGAAGACTGCTTTAAACTGATTGGCCGACATCCGATTGGCTATAGTATCTGATTGGCTCATATAGTCTATTCGCTTCGTGCATACCCACACAGTACGACAGTATATGAGGCTTTTGAATGTTTATGCATAGCATATAGCGCCACCGGTTTAGGGGACGGTCGCGTTTGGAGGCTATACCTACATAAAATACACGCTCTGAATTTATGACAGTTAGGTTATGCACGGGGTAAATATAAGTGGTAGATTTTCAAGATGATACCTGCTTATAAGTTTTAGCCATGAAGAAATAAACTGCAATCTAAACATTGAAGTTTATATATATATATTACGTAGGGTCTCTCGGGATTACATTGTCTATCCATGATTATTGGTCTTTACCTGAAAGCAACCAGTCTCAAGACTTGTCCAATTATCAAGGAAGGTCATCAAAATTCTCATGACCTGTCAACAGTCGCAAAGTAATGACTGATGATCTTATACTTCTTAAAAAAAAAAGAGTATCTGTCATTTGTTACTTTTTTCTTAGTAAGAAATAATGTAAAAGAAAAGTACTCAATATAATGTCATCATCATGGTACCTATAGTATACCTACGATAAAAACGTTTATTATTATCATCGTTGCCGATCTGTACGGAGGTCCAATACATTACCGAATTTTATCACGAGACGATGAAATTCTCGATAATGGCGGCTTATAATTTCTCCACAATCGATCAGCATTGCTGCAACCTCGTCCAAATGTCGACTATGTGCGTCTTCTCCTCCTCCATTGTCTAGAGGAGTTGAACGTAGGATTCGCATTCTCCGATCAACCGTAATTAAGCGATTCACCGACTGCGTACTGATCTCCATATCGAATGATGAGTCCGATGCCCGCTCGACTATTAACTCGGTTATGTTTTATGCGCAGTGTTTCCAATTTATAAAACTATACTGCAATCTGATGTCGTCCTCTGGTTAGACTCTGCAAATGCTACAAGGGATACTTTTAATTTGATTTGGCTTTTACTGATTCTCTTAGGATATAGGATAATGACGATTGTCATATTATTATAATGTTGAATTTAATAATAGTAAGATCAAAAATAAAATGACGAATTATTTCTTATGTTTTAGGAAAAAGTTACAAGAGCTAAACCAGTCGGGTACTTCGAGCCTAGGTGCATTGGATCGAGGTTGTTTCGAGGTGGTTTTGGATGTTAGAAGCCGCGGGGGTGGCTAAAGAAGCCCCGCCGCCGGGTCGGGTTCCCGATGCCGGTCCCCATATCACAGACGCTTTCGCTGACCTCCAGCCTCGTACCCAAGGAGGAGTCAAACATGCCCTTTATCGACGACGAGCTGCTTTGGTGCCCTGACAACGACGGCAAAATGGTCGACCTGACGCAATGCCTTCAGGTTCGTACGTTTCAATCGGCCGCTACCACGGAGTGAATATTTCAAACGAATTGTTGCTAATTGTTACTGTTATCCTTTCAATTGTCATAACTTCGATACTTTTTTATTAATTTGTTGTTGTTGTTGTAAGTGTTTATTTATGATTTTGGTTTCTGTGTTCCGTCTTGGTAGTGGATATTCACTCTGTGCAGTGTAGGTTTTTATCGCGTAAGTGAGTGGTGACAGTGCACTACTTTAAAGTTCATTCACTTTTCAGGAAAGCAGCACGGGACAATCGGTGGAGTTTTCCGCGATGGAGTTGAACGCCCTGGTCGGAGACCCGCCAGCGCCCAACGTCCCTTCGGAAGACGGCGACGGGATGTCGGGCGTGAATGGGGAGGAACCTTTCGATACTCTTGACACCTTTCTGCGCGAACTGCAGGCGGATTTAGCCGAAGCCAGTCCACCCACCTCCTCCTCCACGACAGTACCGAATAATCCTAATTGCAGGAGGCAGAGGTACAACATTGCCGCGGCCAATCCCCTTCTAGCAGGTAAGTTGTATCGTGAATGCATGCGAATCATGATTAATTCATATTCATTTTTAAAAGTTTTATTTTTTATCATTTATTTTTTATTATATTTCACGTCGACCTTTGTAAACCCTTACGGGACTACAGTATACCCTGGTGAAAATCTGAATGTACGGGGTGCCCAAAATACAGCTCGTGTACAGTAAATGTAATTTGGACCAGTGTACACTTCCTGTACAGTAACGATTTTTACTAGGGTATAAAGGTAGTATCTGAGAATCAGACCCAGACAAAGATTGAGCCAGATGGCAGAGACCAAGAATCGAATCAAGGACTTCTGATTATATAGCCTATACTCTAAACTAAATTAATGGTCCAGAGAATTTTTAGTTTATTTGAACAATTACTTCATGATGGTTTTGTGATGATGGTCTTCAAAGATTATAAAAAATGGTCAACCACCACTTATGTTCGCATTGTATATGATTTTTTGGTGTTTTACTAAAGAAATGCTCATTTGAATAAACCAACTTTAAAATATGTAACTATTGAAATTGGTTATTTTTTGTTATAAGATGAAATATGTGGTCAGTCTGGAAAGCAGCGTTTTAAAGCCGTGTCGCGCCATTAATCATAGATATGTCTGTATTTATGTACAATGTATTATGCTAATAAAGTCGGTACTATTTTTATTATTAATAGTTGTGTAGTATTGTGTGTAGTGTATTTAAAAAAAAAAAATAAATAAATTAGGATAGATCAATAAGAAAGAAGGAAGTAAGAAAGGACAAGTAACAGATTTCTTCGAAACGTTAAAAAGAGAAGATGTAACTTTCTAAACAAAATTCTACTAAAAAATGACATACTGAAAGATTGGTTCTGAAGTATTGCGACACGATTAAGTTCTAATACATTGACTCTAATAAGAAATGAAATGTTTTTGAAAAATGTCAACAGTCTATTTATTTTTCAGTTTATTAAGCTTGTTGCCATCACATCGACCTTCTCTTATTAATTCACTTAGATAGAGCAACGAATCACAGGCATTCCCATTACGGGTGAATGAACAATAAAAATGAACCAATATAATAAAGAAGTAAATAAAAAAATTTACAAAATATTTATAAAATTGTTCTTAATTATCTCTTCAGATATATATAATATATAAATAAGAAAACGAGAATTTCAATTTAAAATATAGTTTAATTAAATATTCTGCGGCTGTTTAAAAATTATTTTAATCCACTGTTTTTATTTATTGAAGAATTTCAAATATATTATCCATAGTAAAACGATACTGCATTTTAATGCCTCTATATGTTGATTTGAAATTTATACAATTTCAGGAAAAAAGGATTATTTAAAAATTATTAAAATTCTTTTGCAAGTCTTCATTTCAATATTTCATGGCCAATACCATTGTTCATAATTTTAAGTCCAGTAATTGGACATTTCCTGCCCAATGTCTCGACCTTTCTGCAGGACCATCTCAGGGGCATCAATGCGTATAGATGCACCGTTTTTATACGAGTATAGTTGAAGTCAGCATTGAGCTTGGCATAAACATTGTCATTAAGTTAACATTGAAACATTACTTGGCATTATTTAATGAGAAAACAATTATTTAATTGTGAAGAGTACTCCGAGTGATTTGTATAATTAACAGATTATCAAACATCCCAGTAAACGAAAAAGGATTAGGAGGTCAAATTTTGGATTAAAAAGGATTGGGAAGTATTCATTGGTATGTAAAATGAATCCATCTTAATCATTCTTTCGTTTACTGGGATATATAATAAAATTCAATCAATACATACGAATATATTAAGCAGTATTTATTGCTCGTTACAATGGCATCTATTTCGTAAATGTAGCAATCTATATTGTAGCTAGAATTAATATCGAGTTATACAAGAAATAACTTCAAGGACTTGCTTATTATCTAACACGTCGACAATATTTGCCTCGCACAAAAAGTAACTATATACTGGAAACTATCGCAGAATCGTTTAAAACATATATTTAATTTCGGTAGATATATTTGCATTCAAATTGATTATTAACTAACTCCTCAGAACAATCTCAGTCTGTCATTCGAAAATTATTATCTACATTGCTTTTGGAAAACTTACTACATACCTGCAAGAGATTACAGGAGATAAAATTCAAATTATTTTCCAATAAAAATCTCTCTGAATTTCGCTCTGAAGAAAACATTATATTATCTTGTTTGTATTAAAAAATGTCTTATTTACAATGTAAATAAATAAATAAATAAATTAATCAATGAATTAATATCAATAATACCCGATTTTCGAGTTAGCCACATATAACTGAATTTCACGTAAATATAAAATGAAATTTTATGTAAATCATAATAATAATAATAATAATGTATATATGTGACGTTTTAAAAAAAAAGGATCAGTTAAATTTTCGATAAGGCGTTATAGCTATAATCTTTGATCCGCAATGCTCACAACTTATCGACGTTGAGGAACTGTATTTGCCGAGTTTATGAATACTGCAGGTCTTTAAGCTTGCATCGTCGCACTTACATGAGTGAAAAATCAGACTTTACATCAGCTGTATACTTGTGTTGGCTGCAAATTATTGAGGCTATACAAGACGATATATGTTATTATTTATTTGTTTACACTACAACATCGCTCTTTTTTTCGATTCGAATAATAATGCGAATATTTTTATCAATTACTTCATTTAATTCGTTAGGTGAAAACAAGTAATATATACATAAATAATAAAAGAAATGAGTTTTATAAAAAAAAAAACATATTGCTATTAGATAATACAATCACATCTGAAGAGACACGATAAATATTATTTTTATAAAGTCGGTGTGATTTCAGAAAAATTAGCAACACCCTCGTCGCAACTATCCCCAGCTTCCATTCCTTATGCGTCGAGGGCAGAAATCAAAACGGAGAACATCCAGCCGGAACCGAGTAAAGGTACAATTCAATTATAACTTTTAATTCAGTTCACATTGTCTATAATCGTGATTATTTCATACTTAATTATTTGATTTGAGCAAAAATAATTAATATATCTGTAGAGCTGATTTGAATAATAAGATTTCTGAAGATAACCGCAATGTTGGTCGTCGACAGATCAATATAAAGATCATGCTTCGCAAATGATTTAATTTAAATCATACTTTGTAGAACGAAAAATTTAGTTCAGTACAATTTATAATCACAATCTTCCCTATCGACCTCGGCCGGTATTACCGACCATACAATCAGACTGAAATATCACCATACCGACGGAACGCCAACAGTCGGTAAGTTACTGGCATGCGATATACTATTCATTGATAAAACTGTTCTTTTATCTACAGTCGGTTTTCATACTTTCTTGCGTTCTCAGTCGGTAATATCGCACGCGACACCATGATGTTATCCATTGAGAATCGATTTGAGACTATTGACATCGCGTTTAGAAGGAAACCGGCCAAGGCCTCTGCGGATGGCATAGACATCCGCGTTGGTAATAATATAATTGCTCGCCGCTCGTACTTGAAAACTCGGCAACGCAAGTGCCTGTATATAGAAGATCTCTATAGTGACAAGCGTGCATATGCGTGGCCCAATTCTTAACGATTTACAACGATGTCGTAAAGATGAGTGATTTTTTTCCTCGCGCAATTCTTTCATAAATTTTCATGTATTGATTTTTACGTTATTTTTATTTTTAACATTTGATTTATATAGCGTTTACATTTTTGTAAGTAAACAAAAAAAAATGGTAATTTTACAGAAAAATTTCTAAATATTTTGCATAATAAAAGTGTGACTTCGAAGATTTGCATTCATGTTCGTAAAATGTATTGTAAAATTAAAAAAAGAACGACCTATATATAAGTAAGAGTAAACAGCCTCATTAAGTAAAGTTCATTGTAGTCCTCCCTGTTTTGGAGCATTTGCCAGAATCGTTTAGCATACGCAGTTCCGACAGCGATATATAGGAGCGCGGAAATAAATTAGTGCGCGAGCGCATGTTTTCTTCGCACACAAAACTCGATCATGCATTAAACGCATACGCTCGCACTTCTTGCAGTAGTAACGACCTTTTCTAGGCCAACCGCACGACACTTAAATTGTATATGCATTTAGCGCTATTAAATCGCAGAGACCATCGATTTGGAAGCATCAGCTGTTTTCGCGTATTGCTAAATGAATGCAAAAATATCCCAGTGGAAAGAAACTTTTTTTTTTCTCTTTCCTATTCGGGGGCCTGGCCTGGGTTTATCCCGGCCAGGGCTGGCCTATAGCGTGACTTATTTTTGTTTTCGTTCACTTTGTTATAGGAATACCATTTGTATTAGGTATTTTATATTTATTTATTATGAATTTTACCATTTTTGTTGCTCAGGTAGAAATTAATCGTGGCATTCCGTTTTATTGTAAAGGCCCTATATCGGAAAACCATTATAAAATCTGTACGAGAAAATCTCCCGATTCTGTCCAGTTTTTGTGTGGAAACATTACTATAAATTATAGGTTAGATAAAATATGAATTCTGTCTCGTTTCTATATCGATTTTGTCCAGAAAATACTAGATATGGTAGTAAATTTAAACCAAATTTTTGTTTAGGTTAGAATAAAATAGCTTTTCCTAGATGAAAACTAGATAGATTCTGTTTAGATCATGAACATAGATTGTTATCATGGCCCCATATACATTAAGCGTCTACCTGCGGATATTGGGGCTACATAATTTTCCAGTCTAGAACCAGTAATTATTCTTGGTGAACTAGACAGAATCAATATAGCGCCTCGATTAATTTCTGCTAGGGCCATATTAAATGTGCCATTTCGAATATGTACATTTTGACTTGTGATTCACATTGAATGACCCCTATAAGCCAGCGTTGAGTAAAAAGCATGCACGAGTGTGAATTATTACTTTGGAAATATGGTATATGAATACATATATGTTCAAGGACAATGAAAAAAGAATTTCTCTCAAGACCGAAAGCTGAAGAATTTGCCCATGTATGTAATTTAAAAGGACACCTGTTCCCGTAATTATTGCATCCAGTAATTCACTAATTACGATACGCTTCTTCAGGGTTGCTTGCACTTCCTGACTGATTCAAATAATAACAAAAGGGAGAGTATTAATGTCAATGAAAACTTGTATATGATGTATGTTGTATTGATATAAGCCTACATTTTTGTAGAAAAGAGTTATGCCATAAAATTCTGTGTTGTTCTGTAATAATGTTTCTTAAATTTGTATATATGAACTAACTTGTTTTGTGCTCGAATAAATAATGGAACGAATATTTTGTTTCTATTGATTTTTATATATTCAATGGATATATTGTTATAATAACAATGAAAAATATTTTTTATTTTTATAATAAAAAGTTGAATATATTTCATTACGCACTTTAAATATTTCATCACAACTATCAGACGAAAAGTATCATGATTTTTATACCAGTGTGACATTATTTCCGCCAGTGTTTGTTTCCTTAATAAGTTAACGTTAAGAAAGAAACAATACAACTACATGTCAGGTATTCGTGTTATTACCCGCAATAACGAGTCGATGCGTAATTCTAATTTTAAATGACGTATAATTATGTAAGTTATATATACGTCTTTATTCTTTTCCTCGATTTAACACGTCGCGTCATTCATGAATTCAAGTATATACACATATATTGGCCGCAAGTTAAACATCACCTTGTTGACGTACTTAATTCCTTTATTTCGATTAAAACCTCTCCTTACGCAATCGAAACTTGTATAGTATAGGGTGTTATGTAAAAAAAAAATCGCGGTAAAAGCAAACTACTTTTTTCGTCTCTTTTATCTGCAGTAATTCTTAGATTTCAATTTGTTATTGTATGTTTGCTCATTGATTAATATTATCTGCATGGCATCAGTAAATCTGTTCACACTTAGAGAAGAGCGAGTTCTTTATTTTCTCAAAACAAGGAAATTAAACGTGTAAGCACGAATCGTTACTCCAAAATTCCCTCGTAAAATATTAACATTTCATTATGTGATGTTTGTACGAACATTAATCGACACGTATTTAATTACTTGACAAATTCGGCATTTCCAAATTCTGATACGGATTTCGATTGAGGACATTACGGTAATGAAATTCGTTCACACATTATTGTTTGTCTTCGAAAAAATGATTTATCGTTGCGTTCGTATAAGTTGATGAATTTATTCAATTGCAAACACGTAATGGCGATGTGTTTGCGAGATCCTATATATACTTAACACATATAGCCTTGGATGAATGAAAATACGGTTTTAAGTGTAATATTTAATTATTTATTAATTTATTTATAAAAAGACGTATGTAAATGTGTGATGGTATTTCGGGTACTTAATCATTTTTTATCATGATGTATTTTTATTTCGATGTATGTTTTTGCAGCTGAACAAATCATCAAAGTTCTTTAGCTTTTTGATCTGAACTTTTTCTTTCTTTACTCTCTAAGAGGAGATATTTGTACCCCGTTCAAGAATTTGTGTATCCCGTGGGAAACTGCTGAACAACAAACAAATAAATTAGATTTTTCGCGATGGATTGCTGCCTTACCGATCCGTAGGTTCACAATTCTTCGTAAGCCATGTAAAACACTAATTATTAATGAATAGTTACTGTAATAATTGTAGTTAAACAACAACTAAATATTTAACAAATCTTCAAAGGATTTTTTTTCCATGTTTCTTTCATCCCTTTTTTCCCTTTTCTTTTCAATGCAACGATATATATATATAATTCGGAATATTTTTCGCTTGGGTATTAGAGCGTTCACAATGGGAAAAATCAAGATCATTTTCTCGCACCGCTATCGGTACATAAACGAAGGCAAGTGCTCGTATCACTTTCGCCTTGATCACAAAGCGGAACAATCTCTCCAGATGCTCGCGTCAATCTCGTCTTCGTATTTTAAACACCGCCGTCCGGTATATATTTCATTTTTTTCCCCAATGCGACTTTATTATGTGCATGAAATTTCGAAGAATCTTTACCAATCTACAAATCCACAGGTCGGGATGCGTGCGAAAATCGTGACGCACGCACAAAATGAGGCAACCGCCACTAACGAATTGCGTGCTAATTTAATTCCCCGCAGCCTTCTGTAAACTTGATTTTACCGAACGATTAAGACGACTGGGATACCGAACTTTGTTACCAGCATATTGAGTTGTGTCTGGCATTGAAGATTCTTTCTTTGCTGGGATTTTATTATAAATCATTGTATAAACATTCGTTCTGTTATCGACGTCACGAAGACACTGGCAATGTAACGTCTGGATTTGGGTCATTTGCCAACGTTAAAGAAAGAAAGTGTCATGAAATAAATGCTTTCATATTTACTTAATGGGGCTCAGAGCCATGTAATCGAAGTATATACAAGAGATTTTTTTTCTTATCGACTGAAAGAGATCTGTGCGAAAATTATCATTTGACTACTGACATATATATAAAGTACAAGATGGAAGATAAGTTACATGGTGTACTAACACTTGTTTTTTTTTATTAAGGGAATATGTATATATTATTATTATTTTTTGGAAAATTGACTATTGTTAATATCTGTATGATAAAAGTGACAAACAATATGTGTGTTGTTTTTATGAAATAGGTATCAGCGATTCTTATTTTCCACCGGCAAAAGAGTATTGTTGGAGAAACCATACGAAAAGTGTCGTGTCAACCAGAAATGGTTGGCCTAACAATACTTTCTTCCACCCCTTCTCTATGCAATTTTTTTATCACGATAATTTTCAACAATTGTTACTGCGTTAATAAAATGATTCGAGGATTATTTTTTTGTTCATTGCCTTCACTTTCGGGTACACTATAATAACTTTTCTTCTAATAATATTGTTAAAATTAATACTATTATTCAAAAATTTATGTCTACTTATATAGGTGTAAATCACTTGAAAAAAATTGGTTACAAATATATATTAAAAATGTTGAATTACAAAAAATGATAGACTCTAAACGAATATCAAAAATTTCAATGATCATTTCGAAAAATAAGGAACGAAAAAAAAAACTGAATTTTCATCAATTCACATCAACATTCACAAATGCACATAAGTACACAAGTGGAATAAATGTTCATATACATGTATTGAAATATCGATCCCTATATTTCATGATTAATATTTGTTTCTATATGCTAAATATTATCATTAACCCTTCAGACGGACTGGATGCGCTTGAACGCGTCATAACGTTAAAACAGTTTCAAAGTTTTTATATGGTAAAATAAACCAACTTCAGCTACAAAGTATAGCCATCTTGTATCCGACATCTTGAATTTAGAATTTAATAAATCCGATCTCAAATTCATGATATGCAACCCCAAAAACCTCCGTACACTAAATTTGGTATAAATTTATTGATTTTCGAAAATCTAGTTCACCACGTTGAATCCGCCATTTTGAATTTTGCAAATCTGACTTCAGATTCGTAATCAGCGACGTCAAAAACTCTCATATAAATTTGACATTAATCGCTGCCTATTTCTTACATATATACTTATAAAAATATTATCGCAATATACAATATTTACACGGAGAAAAATGGATGTTACTGACAAATATAATAATAGCAAATGACATCTTAGATTTTACGTATTGGCACAGTTAAATGTCTTAGATAGTAGATAATATATGAACTTCTATAATCTATTTCGTAACATCAATTTTTTAAATGTACGATTAGACGTTATAATGATTACTATCTGTTATATATTATTGAAGACAATAATCTTAATAAAAATATCGCTACCGTTAACATCATAGCTAGTAAATTAAACATCTGAAATATAATTAAATTAAATGGCAATATGTCAATTTATAAGTAAAGGGAAATCGATATACATTTGTCGCTTTCGAGAAAATGCGCTGCATCTATATACATCGGTCCTCTAACGGTTAACGTCGGAAACATTCGGAAGTCTTTAGTGACGTTCGGTAATACATTTTGCTGACGCTAACCACGGCCAAAATCAAAGCGTATATCAAATGTCCAAATTCACACTTAAATGACACTTATATTATGTTCATGCCACAATTTACGATTAATAAAGCGTTTACGATTTTCCCTGGATTGAAAATATTTTTTGAAATTAAAGTTTCAATTTTAACAAACAAATATTAAACGGAACGTTTTTTTAGACGATTGTTTGAAATTTAAGCTATGATATATTAACAAAGGAACGTTTTCCAAAAGCAAATTCCTAAACAACAAAATAATTATTATTGTTATTATTTAAGTATTATTTTTATTATTCTGATTATTTCGTATGTGATGGCTTTCGTAGCACATGCCACAAAAGCCAAGTCCGTAACTCACGGTGAAACGATAGGGAAAATCGTGAAATGAGGAAATCGGGTGAAGAATTTAGAGCACAATTTTGGAGCACGAGGAAGAAGATAATAGGACACTCGGGATTTGGCAGTGCACCTGTTTTTCCGTCAGGGCGGCCAACGATACCGGGCTGTTTGCGCGAGCGGAGATCTATTTTGGTAATGAGCGAAGAGAATTTATACGCTCGGCGAAGGGTCAAGGGAAAGAGAGTAGCGACAAGTGCAATTCGCAGAGACGCACGGTCTCTCGGGCAGCTGTGTGTGTATATATGCGACGAAGGGCGTCACACTTCTCGACGGCGATTTATATCGTCTCCGTTGCCAACGTTGATGTTAAATTTCGTCGACAAAGAAAAAAAGCGATTACTGCTCACCCACGTTCAGTTGAACGTTGGGATACCTTTATTTCTGCAAAAGAATCGGCTTGGCAATGTCCCATATATATCCATTGTTTGTTAAATTGGGCGGAAAATTGCTCTTTTTGTTTGGTTATAAGATATTAGGTATCAGAAAATAGCACATTTTCGCCCGCTCCAGATGTGGACCCTCAATACTAATAATATTCTGTTGCTTGTGAAGAAAGACTCCATTTTGGAGGGAACCCCAAAAAGGGTTCCATTTTAATCCTAGGGGATAGAAAAAAACTGTTTTATATTTTAGTGCGGTTAAACCAGTTAGTTTTCGTTGTGTCACTGGCCTAAAAATACAAAATCTCGAATTTTAATGTACTTAGAAATAAAGATTAGGTTTTTCGAACAAATTTCGTCAAAGATTTTTATTTATATTTTGCAAGAATCGCACCTGTAGAATTTTTAATTTTGAAAAACGTGTTCAAGAAATGTGTTACAATTTCTATTCGCTGTCTTTTTTACGAGTCAACAGCGTTATCAGGGACCTTCAAGTCGGAACAAATAGCATCACCAAAATGTACCATTGAAAAAAGCTCTTTATTGCGGGAATAAACCGCGAATGAAAGTGACTTATCTCTCGATTCTGTTTTTTTTTTTTCATTCAATGCCAGCGACGCAAATGAAACATTGCGAGAATGAAATGAATTGCGAAAAAATTAGTGACGATAGTATCGAATTGATTGGAGCCGATATAACATATCGCGCGATGCTACTTTCTTTAATGGCACTCTATATTCCATAGGATGACAATTGAGTGACTCTTTTAAAAGAGCGAATCTTTTACTTTTTCAAAATTGAAATAATCTCACTTTCATTCAGTAAATTAACATTTCACTCTTTCTACAGTGAAGATTTTCCGTTTCACTCCAAAATAGAGTGAAATTCCTATCAAGAATGTATGAAATATCTAAATAAATGAAAAATTATTCTTTCTAGAGTCGTTCAATTGTCAATTCAGAGAGTATAGTTATTGTTTATTTACAGCCATGGTTGCAACTTTCTTCATGTCATCGTTATACTGTATATTACAGTAATAAAGTGTCAAAACAAACATAAGGATGTCAGAAAGGTATATGATTACATTAAATGCCTAGTATTCGCCATACGTGGTGAGAAAACAGTAAAATGTCAAGTAACGGCGTGCTTGTGCAGAGAAAAAAGAAAAAAAAAACTGCACAATTAATGATGTACGTTTATATGTATATGATATATGAGGTATTCCATAATAAAATACAACGATCAAAATCCAACCTTCCGCAATATTTTCGAAATTTTTATATCATTGCAGACTCAATCAAAATTTCAAACATCACGATATTTTTTCTATTTTTTTTGCCCAAAAGTATTTTTTTTATATAAAATAGAATTTCAAAAGTCGTAGAATTTTTAAAATGTTGTTTTGCCCGATAAAAGATAACTTGTAGAAAAAAAAATTTGAAAAACATTGTGTTTGAACCTTGCATTGAGTCTTTCGAAAATATTAAGGAGCTTGCGGGGCTTTTAAACTTTCGATTTGGTGTTAACTGCCTATACATATATATATATATTATATATATATATATATGTGTGTGTGTGTGTGCGTGTGTGTAATTGTGTACAAATTGAGTAATTCTTTAAAATCTGAAATTACATATTTAGAATCGATTTTACATAACAAAACTTCACGTTTCTTGGTGCGAAATCTTACTCCAGAAAGAGTGAGAATTATGTCACTCTTCAAACGGTTAATTTTCACTCTTTAAGCTTTTATTCAAGTTTAATTTGGAGTCTTACACTCCAGGGAGAGTGAAATATCATTATTAAAAGAGTCAATATTCACTTTCAATTTCACTTTCAATAGAGAAGCTTAATTTTTACTTCGTAGAATGAAATTCCAAGAAACTTAAAGAATGTAGAAAAGAAGCTCGCTTTTGCAAAATGAAAAATCACTATTTTGTAAAGATTACTCAATTTTCACTAAACAAAAGAGTAAAGAGTAATAGTCGATTTTTAAATCTATGCAGTAGTGTGGTATTTTCATTGATTTATAATGAAACCTTTCAAATATTCTTTTTCACGTTTAATGTCAACATTTTTTAATAATTCATTAAATTTACTGTTCTTCGGTTTCATTAAAAAAGAAAATCATTGCTAAAAAAAGAAAATCATTCACACATTTACTGGCAATAAAACAGGATGGCGTACGATTAATTGAAGTACTCATCAGATATAATTGCACTCCAAATATAAAAACTGATGAAAAGGAATATATAAACTTTGCGATTTATTTCGAATAGAGACCAGATGTTTCAATAAATTTCTTTAAATTTCTTAGAGTGAAATTTGAGACATGCAAAAAAGTGTGCATTTCCGTATCTCTATCTGAAATAAAGTTTCACTCTTAAGATGGTTCTAAAGCAGAACAGTTATATCGATTGAGATTTTCAACAATAAAAATATAAATAAAAAAAGATTGAAACTTTTTTTCAAAGTTTGGGCTCTGGAAGGGTGATTCTACGTAACGTATACAATCACC
>JAPYZR010004926.1:0-31651 GCA_030522945.1 Trichopria nigra
TCTAGACCGCTGCTATACTTGATGTGGGTTTCTGCAGTTTCCTACATCCTCGACAAAATATGTGAGTATGGCGCCATCTAAAGTCGATCTGCAGCTCTCACATCTATTGTTGCATCTATTAAATTGCATCTATTAAAGGGCAGACATGCCCGTATATTAATAATAAAAAAAAAAAAAAAAATGTGAAAAATTACAAATATGATTGGAGTATGAAAACCTTATTAAAAGTTCTTTCCTTGATTATTGTATATATAATTAATGGTAACATATGATTATTGAAAATTTAAAATTAAAGTATTTTCAACATTAAGAACAGTAAAAAAATATTTTATAGGGATAGTCTTCGAAATTTATAAATATATTGAAAAATAAATGGTTTTCATATACATAATATACAAATATGTAGTATAGATTTTTATTATTGTTTATAATTTAAAAATATTTTAATTTTACTATATATGTTCAATAATTATACATAATAATCAAAAAAGAACTTTTGAGGTGCTTTTCATACTCTAATCATGTCTGTAATTTTTCACATTTTCCATGCAGTAACTTTGTCGATAAGTGTATTATTAATTCATATATAATATATATTATCCATATATATGCGTGTGTGTGTGCATATGTATATTTGTAAAATTAAATTCATTTATTTTGAATCATATGAATTTCGAAGACTATCTCTGTAAACTATTTTTTATTACTGTTCTTAAATAATAGAAAAATTTTTTCTGGTTAATAATAATAAACCTCGTGACTATAAAAGAAAGCTGTTTTGTCTTATACGTATCCCGGATATTTGTTCTTCCATGTATTTACGACTTGGTAGTTTCCGAACTAGTGCGGTGCGATCTACATCAGCAGCTGTAAGCAGTAATTTGCAATGTATTCTGACATTCGAATGCCGTCGGATAAAAATGGCGCCAACGAAGCGAAATGGAATTTTCCTTTATGTACATCAGGGCAATATTTATACTTGCAAAGCTGAAACAAGGGTACGAGGCAAAACAGAGGGAGCCTAACTTTTATTTTTCCGATTATTGTTTTATATTTTAATTATATTATCTTCTGTGTATATATATATAATTAAATGTAATTTTCTATGTTGATAAATTTCTATAAAATATATAATAATATAATCCATCAAATATTTTCGAAATTTTTATGTCATTTAAGACTGGATGATTAAGATATTATATGACTAAGACTTGACAATTTCAAAAATTATAAACCTTTCAATCAAACGGCTGTATCTTTTAAAATATGAACACGTTTGTGTGAAATATCGGCAAAAATAGATGACAATTATTTTTTCTATCGGGTATGTTACGCTCGAAAAATCTGAAATTTTAACAGAAAAAATTCACTCAAAAAGTTAATTCAAAACAGCCATTTATAGGTAATATATTCTTTTTCGTAAATTGTACATTTTCAACGATACAGCCATTTAAATAAAAATTTTACAATTTTTTAAATTTAATTTTATCAAAAAAAAAAAAAACTTTTAAAATAATCATTTTGTTATATGTATGAATGAAGAAAAATAAAAGTAACGATACAAATAAAAAAAAAAAAAAAAAAAAGAATTAAAGTAAAAATATATTGTTAAATAAATAATAATAGAAATATTTTTTAACCTTTATCTCAAAGGGAAAACCTGGTCAGTGTCGTTAAATAATAACATCAACTTTGATTAGTATTTAATAGACCCATGACTCGTCCATGATGTTACTCAGCACACTATTAAAATAACATCGTCAATCGGACGGATGTAGTAAAGACGTAACGCGTTCGCTCGTCACCAGCCAGCTTTTACTACCAGTGCGAACCACCTGTTTCAAACCTCAAAGCAACTTCTACATATTAAAAATGGTAAAATTTTTATTCATTTATTACTGGAAAATTTTACGTTTTCGTTATTATTCAAGTTATATACGCTATTATTTAATTTAATTTTTAAAAAATAAAATAAATAAATAAAAAAGTATATATAGTAACAAAAATCTCAATGTAAACATAATTGAACAAATAAAAGAATTTGTTTAAAATTGTCTAGTTTGATTTCAAATAATTGCATTTTCAAATTATTCCATTCTAATTTAACATATATTCTGAAATATTATTAATTTTTATATTTTTCTGTATATAAGGTCAGATTTAAAAGGAAAAAGAATTTCATGCAGAATGAAAGTATAATGTCGTAAATTGTAATTTTGCATAGAATTTTCTGTATAGTTTGATGAAAATTTAAAAAAGTGAATGCGGTCAGGATATCATGCCTTTATAAAATGTATGGGTTAAGTATATATGAAACTTCGTTTGTAGTGCTACTAGACTTCACACACGGGGTCCCATTTAATAAGATTTCAAACCGTATTTTTAGTGGGTAGCACATTTTATCCTCTCGGTACTTCATTTCGGAAGAATTGCTCGCTTTGTTATACTGGAATAAACTTTATCGGACGCTTATTCCTATATAGTCTTTATATATTTAACTTAAATGTTTTCATAGCCTTCTTATACGCTCGTTTGTTAAATCTACTTTTCAGACGTCCTCACGAAGTCTCTCAGTTTGAATTTTTTTGTTTTCACGAATTTATTTTCTAATTTTTTTTTTCTTACAGGTGTACAATAATCATATCAATTATTTTCATGTTCATTTAATGTCGTGGTAATTTCTGATCCATACGTTATACTTTTTCTGTTTTTATTTTTTATCTGTCTATATTTTTTGTTTATTCTCATTCATTTCTTCTCAAACTTATAAAGAATATTTTTATTTGTATTAACAATTTTAAATAAATTTTTCTCTTTATTACCAACTTTTTCCGAGTTTCCTATATTCGTCTATTAATTCTTATATTAACACGTCCTCCGTCGTCAGTTTCTGACTTAAATTCAATTTTAATTCTAGATGTTTTTTTTTAATTATTTTTGTTTCTGTGACGTCTGTTGTTTGTTTCTGCGAAATTTTTACTGTTTTCCAAACAATTCTTCATTGATTTCAGAATGAAGTTAGCCGAATTATATTGCAGTATTCAGTTTTTCTGCCATTGTTAACAGCATTTTCTATATGTTACATTTATTTTTTTATTTTCATGTTTTTCAATTTTTTGTTTAATATTATAATAATGTTGTTTACAATTCAACTTATGTTCTTCCTTTCAATTTTTTTTCCACGATTTTTTTCCACAATGTTTTTCCGTGATCTGATTTCCAAATTGTTCTGTGAATTTTTTTATATTTTTTTTATGCAACCATTTAAATTTTGTCAGTTTACGTTATATTTATCTGTATTCATCGATTAATCGATTTTATCAATTTGTAATCAATTGTTGTTTCGTTCTTTACGATTTTTGTTACTTCCTTTATTTAAATTTTCGCTCAACTTGCAACATTTTAAATTAAACATTTTCGTCTTTCGTCAATCGTTTAAAATTTACTTGATGTTTACAGCAAAAAGTTTTAAAACTTTTTCAATTTGAATATAAGCCAAGAATGGTTATTCTTATAATTTTCAATATTTTTACCATTCGCTTGTAATATCGAACTGCTTTTCAAATCTTATCCTTTTACGGATTCGTGTTTTATCAATTTTTATTCACTTGTCTTTCACACGTCTTCTAAATCATATATATGTAGTTTCGTGCATATTATCTGCAAGATTCTATACCTTTACAATCGCTGGCCATAACAATTAAAAAGTATATAGCTTACTTGTAATATTTACGTTTAATTAAAACTAATCGAACGAATAAATAATAAAAAATCTGAAAAATTAAAAATGTTAAATATAATGAAATCCCGTACACCTCGAAATTCTAGAGTATCCTGGAAAGGTTTCGTATATCGCGAAAGGATATTTTTAAAAATGCATAGAACTCTATACATAAAACAGACCTCTAAAAGCTTACAAGCGTGCACTTACATATACACATCTACAATAAAATCCGTATAAACGTATATAGTATTTCACAGCGCATCTAATTCCAGGATTTTGTAAATGACGTTTGTTTTGTTTTATTAAGGTTTTGATAAATGCTTTTTGAAGTTGATATTCTAGTCGACAACCTAAAAGAATTCGTTCATATATGAGCGAGGTTATAAATCGATACAGTGGATAATGTCAATTCCTAACCTAAAGAGTGTTAATTGAAAACTTTTTTTTTTTTTTAATTTCGGCATCGGTCATTTCTCGTTGTGTATATCATGAAAAACGTGAAATGTGTACGAAATTTTTAATCGTTTCGGGCATTTCTAACTCAATTATCTCAATCCACGTGGGATTAAAAAAAATCAGATATAGTTTAATTTTTATAATTTAGTTTTGACATTTTCCATCACGACGCAATAAGGGATATAACGAACGTAATTTCCTAACCTAAAAATTGCGTGTACCAAATTTAATTCAATGATTTTTAATTGTTTTAAGTACTAATTTTATTTTATTCTTTCAGTATTCTTACATATATTAAGGAATATGCTAGTAATTGCCTGCATTTTGTAAAATCAAGATATTCCCATTAAACGAAAAAGGATTGAAAAGATCAAGAACTGGATTGAAAATCATTCAGAGTAATTCAGATGGATTTATTTTACATATCAACCAATGCTTCCCTATCCGGCTTAATTCAAAATCTGAACTTTCAATACTTTTTCGTTTACTTATATTTTATATGTAATGATTATTTTTTTTATTTTTATTTTAGATTGAATAGGATTGAAATGCATAGAATTTAATTAAAGATATTATTTATGGATTTCAGTGCATTAGAATAGTGAAGTATATGTATGAATTCGCTTCGTTATAAATTAATTTCGTTTGTAACCTTGATGAATCTATTTCAAAACATTTTCGACTGCTGGAGAATTACAAGCTTTAAATTAAACAAAATAGGTAATTACATCATACAATTCATATAATACGTACATATAGTACAATGTTACCTTGAGTGGGGTCCACCTGAGTAGGGGTCCACCCGAGTAGGGGTCCTAACAAATTTTTTGTGAATGAAGATTTATCGTGGTTTTTGATTTGTTGTTTGGAAAAAGAATTTGAAAAAAATTAGAATTTTTTTCAAAAAAAAAAATCAATTATTCTTAAGTGAGTTAAAAAGTCAAAAAGTCAATAAAAAGCTGATGAACTATAAAAGTTATTTAATGTTTATTAAATGTGCATGATTCTTACCATATATAATGAAACAAAAAGTAACTTTTTTTTCATTATGGCACATTTGATAAAATATTATGATGAATAAATGCATAAAAAGTAAGTTAAAACCTGTTCAATGTCTGTAAGCCAATTTTAACAAGTCACTAAAATGCTTTCCAATAACATAATTATTAAATAATAATTTTAGTAAATGAATTTCAATGTCCGAACCAACAAAAATAATGTGTTTTACTTTTAAATAGACATAATATTTTTAAACTTTGACATTACCCTACCTTACTGTGCCATTTTTCTAGGATTATTATGGGAATCATATACGATTCACATAATAATTGTATGATTGAACTTTCAATATAATATTATATTACGGATATAACATATAATTATAGACATAATTCCATATAATTTCCTCTGCTTAATTTTAAGTAGAGGACGTAGTCTTTAACTAATTCTTCCGGAGAATTAATGATTACGTGTTGTTTTCAAAATCTTATTTCTACAGACAGCGAGTGAATGTCTGCCAGTTGTTTAAGAGCGAATAATTAAATAAAACTGCAGTATTCAATCTCGACTTCTCCAAGGCGTTTTAAGCGGAAAACAGTCCGTTAAACTATCAAAGTATGTTTTGCGACTAAATAGCCGTCGAAGTTTAATTGTTTTAACCGAACTTTCGAACAAAGCACGAACGTCAAGTTAATTGAGGAAAAGAGCCGTGGTTTTTATCGTTTCTTTTTCTTTTTTGTTTTTTTGGCACACGTTCGGTAAGAGTCGTCGTCCGTAACATTCTCAGTTCGAAGAAGAATTTCGCAGGCACGTCCCTAAGGATAAAGAGGTTCTTTCCGCGTCTTAACGCTCCTACCCGAGGGGCTGAATCTCAAAGAACAACGGGCATTTGGGGAAGCTTAAATTTTCATCTCATCGCTGAACCAAGTTGTCGAGTTTAATGGCACCAGGTGTAGCTAAAATCAAGGGAAATTTAGAGGACTTCTGAACGTAATGTACTATCTTCTTCTTTGGAGTAATTAAACAAAATCAGGAATTAAAGGTATTATCGCATTATTTAAAAATGTAGTTTTTGGATGCATAAACATGTTCAATAGAAGTCGTGATCTTCAAAAGCAATGGACTTAACGTGTGATATCGTACTCTAGTTTATATTCAAATTCTACATGTCGCTATTTGGTAACTTTTAATAAATTTGGTACATTCCATAAAATGTTTTTTTAACAGTAGCACTTTTAAGAAATAACGTATAGAACATTTTGAAAAATTCACTTCTAATTGTTTTTTAGATCTATATATACGCACTAATTATTGGTTGTTTCGATCAAAAAATTGAGTATTTTTGTGTGTCAAGGTAGCCGACGACGATAATGTATTGGTACGAGACACCTTTACGGAGATGTAGTTTTAATCGAATTTCGGTTCAATTTCACTAGCGATCCGGTGTCTAGCAACTTTGCTATTAGTACAGGTTTGCCTTGGCATCGAACCATATACGCGGAAGCTTCGTCTAAACGGCAGAAACGCCTCTCTTCCATTCGAGGAAATTCGAAAGCGTTTCAAAATAAACTACGCCTGCGGATCGTTAAAGCCGTATTGACATATTCCACCTGGGGCTCCCGGCATTCCGGGACCACCAGTTGCATATCGCTCGAGACAGTACTCCACCGCACTACGTCGAGGACTTTGATGGACTATTTAAATAGGGCATTTCCATATATTTTCCACGATTTTACCCTGATTATGTATCATTCAAGAGGCCGAAATAAAGCGATGTTTCTGGCAAACACGACATTTTCACAGCGCGTAAACTAAACAGTAATCGTGTAAAAATCGACCATTGATTGTTTGGCTTATATAATCGACTTTCTAAAGAAAGCGCATTTTCCAGCTTTTTGCCGTTTCATCAAACGCGCAATCACTTTCACGGAGGACTAGAGTAAAATAACATGTCTTTGTTTCCCTTTTATACAACAGATCAGAACTGGAAAACTCTGAATGTTTGGTGCTCTATTCTTCTGTTTGCACGGGCGCCGTACGCCCTTTGTTTCATCACAATGTGAAACTTTCATTCGACGATGTAACATTTTCATTTAAAGTTGATTAATTTTATACAGGCGGAACTCCTTTTTTACAAATTCGGTATAATTATAGGAGTTGAATAAAGCAAAGCTTTCCTGTTTTTCATCGTTTCATTCACTTAGGATTAATCGATATCATTTCGCTAACATCCGACTTCACTCACGTTGTCTTGGGGGCTGATATATGTGTTACCAGAACTATCTGTTGATTTGTTGGAATTTCAACGAATATTATATGGTTTCCGATATATTTTTTTTATTTATCTCATCATTCTACTCTCATCATACCAGTGATATCTCATCATGCTAGCACCTGACAGTTAGCAGTGATTCTACTATATGGGTCCAGTAGAACGGGGATGAACCATTGTTGAATAGTGAGCTGTTAGCTTAATATTTTTACATTATCTTGATGAATTTGAAATTGCATTCCGTCAATTAAGTGGTCATAACGAAAGATTATTAAAAAATATCGCCACAAGAATTTGAATATTGCTTGGGTCCATATTATAATTTCATTGAGGAACTAGACTTCAATCATGATTAACAAGTTTTTTGTCCATTAGAAAACATGTTTATGTCAATTGTATCAATTGCAGCTCCATTGTATTTGTGCTATATCTGGGGATTTATGAGAAAATGAGTTTTAAAATTTTAACTAATACACTGTATCTAGAAAGGTGTTATTGCTCTCATAAGATGACAAATCGCCAAGAAGCCACGGATCACGTAACCTTCCAACCCAATTTTCATGTATGGCTGATCAAATTGAAGGAGTCCAAAATATATTCCTTTTATGCAGTTACCCAATTTCGATTTTCTATCCCTCGCAGGGTTTACGAGGGTACTGGAGCTGCGTTTTTATGATTTGAGTCTTATACTATATTTGATAGCGTTTTTATCGTTATGAGGAGTCGCTTATTTTCTACATCTCGAGAGGTGGTGTTCGAAATGTACGTACTTTGATTTGGCCTATTTCGTAAGCAGCGTCAATATATTATACTATGACGTTAAAATGTGCATGATTTTTTGCAGTTTTCAGACCTCATCTCTGCTTTTGGTGCAATTTCCCGCAGACTATTAAGAAAAATGTCGATCATTACTCGCGCAGGATATTGAATTTCCCGCACTTGCAACGAAATGTATATCAAGAATGCATTTTAAAGTCGTACTCGAGCAATCTATAGTTTTATTGTATTTTTAATGTGCAAGACTTTATATTTTGAGTTGTAGCATATTTGAATTGCGGTGAATAAATTGTCAAAAATAATAAAAAAAAAAACAATTATTTCGTTAATCTTGAATCCAGATGAAGAAATTAAAACAATCGATGTTTATACACGACATTGAAATTGCGATTTAACAAAATTCAGTTTATTTCAAATTTATGTATATTTAAAAATAGTTGATTATCTGTCAGAAATTTTGCACACGTTTTGGGCAGAGCTTATACGACATATCCGGAAAGTTATGTCAACGCACGCTTGACGTATGTTTTTAACAGATAATGTAAAAACTGAAGCAATCCTAAATCCATGTATTTTTGCATTTCGTGGACATTCATATGCAACATTTTTACGGAAACTGAATTTAAAAAATACAAACGTGACGAGTCATAAAAATTTAAATCATGCACGATTGAAACAAACACTATTTAAGATGCGCAGTCATGATATTTAAATATTGTACTGAATTCGTCATAAAAAAGGTACGCAGTTGTATTGCTGAATATTTGGTATCTATATTCTGTAAACATCTATCGAAGGTGTAAAAATGTAAAAGTTACACTTGTGATTGTTTTTTAATCACACAATTAATAATAATTCCGGGGATAAACAAATACTGAAAACTACAAATGCGGTCAGGTAGTAAATATATAATGCACGAGGACCGTCTTTAGATCAGTTACGAACTTTTATGCTTGCCATAAAAACTAAAACATTTGCCTTTACAACCTTTTTAATATGTGTTCATTTAAAATGTATATGAAAAATCGATGAGATCAATCAAACATCTACGCGTTTGCTCGAAAGTGCAGGAAGTGTGCAGAACGTTTGTGTACGCCGTTTCCGATAGCTCTGACACGCGGGGTGTATCTATTCTATATCCTCTAGGAAATCGTTGGTATATACTACATAGAAAACTTTGTCGTGTCGTATCGTTCCTATTTCTTATAGTAAATGACGACAAAGTAAAAATGGCCATCAAGGGGCAATTAAAACCGTGGGCAAAATAGAAATAAACCAACAACTTTTCAAGTAAAGAAGATATTTTTCACTTAAGAAATTACATTTAAAAGAAAATAAATATAGAATAACTTTTCAAGTAGTTTAAAATGTACAAAAATGTTACATTCAAATAAGGCAATTATCACGCTTCTATATTTGCTAGTTGTTGGATCATACACAGGCAAACTTAAATACTTGGTGAAGATAATGAAGTGATAAACATCACATTCATATTTGCAAGATACACTGTAATGGAGATCATTTTCGAAGATGGTCTAAGATACGACCACGAATTATGTACTCAACAATATCGTATTCGTAAAAATCCATCATCTATACCTTTATTTTTCACAATTCACAAACATTTGTGTAGATTCGTGCAAATTGTTTAGATCCTACCGCTGATTTGTCTCCATTTTTATCTGTACCATTTAGGAAAAGGCATATATATATATGTATATAATCTTTGTATCGATTCGCTGTCTTTGTCCCGGACGTGTGCGTTCTAGCACAGGATACACGTATTAGCTGTAGACGTGGAATACGTCACCATGGCATTAAGATACTGCAACGGCTTGAAGCCTTTTCAGCGAATACAGGGAATGACCTCAATGACACTGACAATAGTGGTATTGTCTGCGGATAGCCAGGATTGCCAAACTACGCCGAGGAACTCCCGAACAAAACGTCCTCGAATAGAGAGTATAAGCTTCGAGCACTACCTATTCGATTTCTCTTTCTTCCAAGTTTTCATTTCCGACTCTTTCAAAGTCTTCGGTGGAATCCATGCCGTTATTGCAAATCAATCGTGAAATCCAAGAAGGTATGCAATTTTGTATCCAGAGAAATTTGTGCAATAACGAAAAGTATTCGTAGGAAGTTAACTCGACATGAATAAAAATATACGTATATTATTTATGATAGGAAATGTTCATCAGCACTTTGTCATATATATATATATATCTCGATTAACAATTGATTAGATCGGCCATTTTTTATTTTTAAAAACTGTTTCCAGATTTGTGATCAAATCTTTTAAACATATAGAAAAGTGTATCATGCAATTGTTTTGTTTTTTCGTTGTATTTAAAGGATCGAAACCGAACAGTATCATTTCGTAAGATCTTAAATTGAAGACCGACGACTGACTGTCCCAAAAGCCTTACATATTCTTATTTCGAATGGAATGCGTTTGCTACCTGACATGCATATCCAATTATTTCGTTTATGTATGCTTTCCACGTTGGAACTACATTCCAAAATACCGCGGTACGTAAAGTTTGAAGAATACTGAAAGGACGATGACAAGACGAATTTTCCCGTTTATATTTCATATTTTTTTTTTTAATCGGTATTATATCAATAGTTTTTGTTGCAAAACAATTCGCATAATCTTTAATCTTTTAGCTTAACTTTACCATTTTTATTATTATTATTTCCCAACATGGGCATATTTTTATAGCGTCCTATGAATTTGCCATGTCCTACATCCTCCTATCCCTGTATTTTCGGTTAGAAATTTATGTTGACAACACTTTGATACTGTCAGTCCAGATCACCAACCATGATTCAGCAGTGTGAATAAGATTCAAACTATATTCTCGTCCCCATTTATGACGATGATCTCCTGTGAAAAAAGCAGAATTCATGTTCTTCGATTCATCTCCTCGGCTGGATATAATCTTGCGGCCGATAGATACGTTATAAGGGCTCCAAGGCTACTTATATCTTGCGTCCAAAAAGGCTTTCGTAACGTCCTGTGATTCTCCTCGCTTGTACGATTGACACAAAAGTGGATTTACTTTACCAAGTTTCCGAGTTAACTCCGTGCTTAGTGAGAGTCTCATCTTTTCCCATCTTTCGATGATGTTCAGATAAGGTCCAGCTTGAAGCAAAGACGGAGGTATTTTGAAGCGCAAATAGATCTACTTATTGATAATTTTGATAATTTTATTTCTATTTGCTCTTAATTTATTTCGTTAATATACTTCCTGGAAAATATGTCAGCGTTTATTTTCTGGGGAATTTTATGGTAATATCCCTGCAATAGTATCTACCATCATAAAAGTAGGAAGCGTTGCTCATATTTCAGATCGTCCCATAGTCTCATGGCTATATAGTTTATGCACGAAAGGAAATATTGTTGGTGTTTTATATTATGGTTGTATCAATTACAGCACTTATTTCATTGAAAATTAAAGTGCCAATTGGTAATATCACAAAATTAAAATGAATACACAAAATATACTTTAATAATTAATACAAGGGGACATGCTACTCGTACCCTGAAACTCTGAGCTGGAAATAACAACTATACTCGATTCAAGCTTTTAGACGAATGTGGTAGGAACGCGAGATGCGCACGCATGATCAGGTACATTGAGAATAGGCCATCTGAGAATGTGCGAGGAAAATGGGTAGATCAAGGACCTGGAATGTGATAAAACGAACCGTAAATATGGTTCCATTACTTTTTTATCACAACATTATTAAAAATATACACGTGTATATGATGCAGCTTCTCCTGATTACAGTCCATATATTGCCATTTTTCCTATCTTCATTTTGTCATAAAAAATTGCGTCGTACATCTTTTTATGTTATCTGTTTCTGTTATGAATCTGATGACATTTTTTTGCTGTTCCAAACGGTGAATTTTCATCTTTTTGAAACGTTTTTGTTTTCCATAATGTCGGTATGTAAAAAAAAAACTTTTTTTCGCAACATCATAACAAACAATACGGAAAATCTTGCGTCCGCCAGCCGGAAACAGCAGTAAATAATTAATTTGCCGCGATCAGCGTTGAGGATTTGATCTGCTGCAGAACGGGTATTTGCTTGCAAACAGGTGGAATTCTCCCCGGCGCGCTCGTGAAGCTTAATCTGCAGTCGGTATCCACCAAGGAATTTCTCGGATCCGCGGTATATATCAATTCATGACATTTCCACGCGAAATTCCAGAATCCGTGGTAGCGTCCCTGATTTCGAGAAATCCGAGATCCTTTGAGTGATGTCAAACGGTTCGTCATGGCATTAAACATTTTTATACCATCATACGAACGTAACAATCGTGAAAATGTCCATTTGTTAAAAATGGCTTTGGCATTCGATTTCATTTATAATTTAATATTTAATGTGAAAATTATATATACGCTGTAGTTTTTAGTTATTTGCATGACTTTAAGCATCATTCTTCAGGATCTTTTCTTCCCGGGCGAGCAGCGAGAAAACACATCACAATCGGGGAATCTCCTTTGTAACGGTTCTTTACTTTGGAAAATTAAAAGCGTTTCTTACAAAAGAATTCCACGGGCCTTACGTTTCTGCATCCATTTGCGTATATATGGGATGGTGTTTGGATACGATGAAATGTGCGGTGCATCATGCGCTTTTTAAATAACGCGTGTCCTACTTTTCGAAAATAAATATCTCTTCGTACATTTCCGATATGTTGAATAGTGCCGTTTGGAAATTATCACGTTCCTGGGTGAAAACAATATTTCTGAAACGCTCGCAGAGGTCCATTTAATACATAAACATTGCCGACAAATGGTAAAATTCAATAAACTGATATAGATATTGATTCCTTCAATAAAACTATATCTATACTTTGTTTTTGATTATATTTCAAAAAAAAAATTAATTACCTGAAAAGTATCATTTTTTAATTTGACGAGAAAATGGCTCGTGTGGATTTATTGTACGCATTCGAATACGTTTTCACGATGATCAAATATTCAGAAGTGCTCTTTCAATAATCAATGGTTGAAATAAAAAGTAATAAAATACGAAATATTAAAATAACCAAATCCCTCTTGAAATAATCATTTTCAACAAAAAAAAAATTAAAACGATATTAATAATGTTAAATTAAAAAAATAACGAAATAACAACAATAATCTGCAATTAAAATATCTCTAAATTTAACCAACTGTATCAAATAATCACAGTCACAAAGAAGCGGATTACTTTGCAGAAAGAGTAACACTTTTGTGTTCCTTTGACAAACCAAACGAAATGCAATTTCATACAGCAGCCTGTAACTATATACATTTTTATACCACATATATGCTGTCTCAAGACTGACAACATGAGTAAGTTCATTACTGAATATGCACGAAGGCATGCAGCGCACAGATAAAAAAAAACTGGATAAGAAGAAGTAAAGCCACCGATTCTAGTGCAGTGCATTACGCTGTTACAATAAAAATGTAAAAAAAAAATAGACGTGCTTCCCACTGAGAAATGTCATAACTAAGTCGATCAATTTTTTCTTTGCGGTTATGATTGTAATAATTCTACGAAACAAAAATGGAACGATGGAATTGTCGTTCCAGAAAGTATGAAAGATACAATTTTTTAACGAAACGTATATATTTTTTGTTGTATATTTCATAAAATTGTAATCGAAAGAATACACTAACTTTTAAGTATTATTTTAGGTAAAAATACGTCATCACAAAATCTCTTATTTCGTTTATTCAAAAAAAAAAAAAAAAAAAAAAATGAAATCAATAATATCAAACAACTTTCTAAATCTTAAATGATTGATTTTAAACGATATATCATCTTGTCAAATATCTGGTAATTTTTATTTTAGTTTTTCAAACTTTCGTCGTTGTTTTCAATTTTGTCACTTATCAACTTTACTTGATTTATATATTAGTTTTTTGGAAACTTTTTGGTGCGGTTTTAGTACATTTTGGTCGCACTTTTGTCGCTTTTTGTAAGGCTTTCTTATTTTTATTTGTTCATAATATTTTTGTCAACTTTCGTAATATGTCATATTACATCCAAAAAAGTAAACGACTCATAATGGCCATATGAATAAAGTTCTATGTTGACTATGCGATTCATATTTAAAAGAAATTATTATATTCTACACAATTATTACTTCTTACCAAATGTGGTTAAGTATAATTTTCACTATTAATTTTCATTTTTTACTTAATTTTACAATTGCTCTTCAACTATCATAATCAATTGTCAGTTGTCAACAATTTTCTTTTTCTAGTTTTGTCAAATTTTTTTCTTTTTTTTTGACTTCATTAATTATTGCCCCTTATTCCTTATTTCGCATGATTTTATCAATTCTTTTCTTTGTTGATGACTTTTAAAATATTTCCTGCTTTTCAACTTATCCGTTTCTGAATATTACTATCCTTGTCAGTTCATAATCTTTTGTTATCTTCTTTTTCAATTTTTCCGAGTTTTATTATAGTGTTGATTACATGTAGCCATTTTTCCGCTTTTTTGTCAACTGTAATTTTTTTATCTGTCTGATTTTTGTCAACACGTCTTTAATTTTTTAGCTTTGATATATTATACAATATTTATTTTTGTTGACCATTCTCATTTTTCTTTTTTTTTCAATCAACTTTTGGTTTCACCTATATTTTATTTTGACAATTCTTCTATTGTATCATGCAGATTTAACAAATTGATCAAACAAATACTGCGATATGATGGTTTAAGAAAAGTGGGGAATTTTATCAACTTATCAATACGTATACAAATATCACACTTATCAACGATACTTATATTAGTTCTGTATGGTATTTTTTCATACAATAACATATGTACGATATAATAAAGAGAGGCGATACTTGAGAAATTAATTTTCTATAGGCTATATATAAAGCAAGAACTGAATACTTTATTAATGAATCAAGCGACGTGACAAGAGTCGCGACTATTACGTCATTTCACACGTATGCATAAAGAAAAAGATGCAACAAACTGATATCATGTATATACAAGCAAAATACGTGGACTTTATAATGCGGACGCTCTAACTTTTTGCCTCGCCTTATCCGAGTTGTTCGAGACTTATAGTACATATGCCGTCATTTTCCCCTTTGTTCAATGTGAAAAAGGTTTTATCTGCCTGGACCTACGTGTCATACGTATAAAGGAAATTACGAAGCGCGGTATTCGATAACGTGTGGTCATCGCGAAAAAGTAGCGAGTTTTATTATAGTGGAGTTTTCTCCCTAGACCCGAGTTACGAGGTTATTTTAGGTGCTCACCGGGGTCGGAATCGCACCCACATTAACGTAAAAACTGGCTTCCGTGCAAGTGGATAAAACTACATTTCAACCAACGACCTATACTGACGTCGAAATTACGTCACGACCATATACGTGGCTTTAACTGAATTTGTACTTGTAATTTTTTGCTTGCACAGATACATTTATCTTTGAATTTTCTACACTTAACCAAGTTTTAACAGGAACTGAAATTCTTTTCTGTCAGGACTTTTTGTCAACTCTGGGTTTGTTAAATTTTTTCTACTGCTTGTTTTTTCTCGACCGAATTCGAAATTCCAAGTAATAATATTCAAAATTTTGATTTATTTATTTTTTTGGCGTGCGCGTCATTGTAATTTTTGCAATACAATACGATTCACTCGCATAGAAGAAAAAGTGATAAGAAGAGATATAATTCGTAATAAAGATTATGTTGTTGTCTAAGAAGACTTACTGATGAATACTTCTCAGTAAACAAAAGGAAAACGAACTTTTTTGAAATTCCAAGAAGGGGACGGAAGTAGAAGAATTACAGTTGAATACTTTAAATGTAAATAATTAAATCCTACAAACTTTGCAAAATTACAACTGCAATTGAAATCGACTTGAAGTCGTACGCAAACAGAATAGTGACGTACATTCTGTTAGCATATCGACGAAAATTCAAATTGATGGCAAAAAAGTCGGGAACCAAATGGGACAAGTATTTTACAACGTGTATACACACTGAAACAATACATTCCGTAATTTTTTTTTTATTCCTCAGGGAGAGAGAAAAAGACAGAGAGGGAGTGTTTTACGTACACCTAGCACAAGCGCATGTAATGGAGAAATTATTTGAATTGTTGAGAAAAAGCAACGAAATTAAATTTTTCTTTAAAATTGCAATTTAATTTTCTGGGATTATCTTTAAAACTTTTACAAATCGAAAAACACTTCCGTTTCTACTGAAAATTCCTCCGTTGATTTGGATTGCCGAAATTTTAGTCGTATTCTGTGTTTGTCAAAAAATGTCAGTAATTCATATTAATTAATGTTGGCAATTATTATGATAAAATTAGGTATATTTAAACCATGAAAATATACATCGTAATAATTTTAGAGAGAATTATACTTGGCAACAAGTACAATAATTAAACGTGTGTTGGCATATGAAATTATGATACATGTTGGCAACCCTGGTGAGAATATTGATTTTGTAACTTCTGTAAGTATTCAAGTTTGCAGCTGTTAAACATTAGGTGATTAACGCTCTAAAGAGGGATGATCACTGCTAATTGCGCCGTAAGATATAGAAATCCGTGTAATTACTAAGAGTCAAAATAAATTGTTAAAAATCGAATATAGCAGAAGAATATAAGAAAACGCTTTAAAACTATTATTAAAATATTATTGAATGCACTTTTCAAAATTATGAATGAAATAACTATTAAAAAGTTTGAAAGAATAATAACAATTTATTTCGGCACGTGGGAAAACGATAGAAATTATATTAAACAGTACTTTTCCTACCTAGGGCTCAAAAAGGTATGTTGCGCTCGCAGTACGAAAGATATTTTCGGTTTTAGAATAACTAATCGGTTTATCAATAATATTGCAATTGTATTGCATTACATTTGTCGAGCAATTGTTTTCGGAATGATTTTCAATAATATATGTGTAAAGCATCCCAATTAGTAGAGGTAAATAATTGTTGAGCCAATTTTGTAGCTCAGAAAGAGCTCCTAAATATGCTTAAAAATTGAGCTTAGCAATCGGCACATAGGTGGGCCTATAATGAGCACTTCCTGTGTTTATTCTGCCAAACTTTATGGTGATTTTGGGGTCTCTGAGATGACGTTCAATGATTTTTGGCCACATTTATGAAAATAAAAAATTATTTTCACTTAAGCTCCTGTACATAATATATTTAAGCAAAATAAATAATAGCAAATGAACTCGTTATCGAATCGGGCCGCATCGGTGGCGTTCGATATATTTGCAATATGATTACGTAGTTGCCATTAAGCGTTTATTGAGTTTACCCTGACCCAGCAACGTCGCGAGCATTCGCTATTACCCATTCAAGCATTATTCGACACTGGAAGGTCATTTTTCACCGAAATTGTGTCGATACGAGTGCAAGATCCAACAGCACCTGACTCTATTACTCGCTGAGACGTCGACACGGTAAAGCCCTTAAGCGATATTGCAACTGCAAGTCGGATTAACCTCTTTCAAATATGCCCCTGGGACGGAGGGCCTATCTATATGTTATCTCCCTGCCAGCACGTCTATTTTCCCTACATCGAATTCCCGTCCGTGAATTAGAAAGTGAATTCGACGTTTAGAAATTGGCGTCAATTTGAATATGCTACGAGAGGCAATCCATTAAATAAATGTTGATTTATTCGTCAATTGCATTAATGCTATATATATGCGAGTCATTTTTCGGGTTGATCAAAATTTTGTTTAAAATCATTTAATCAGGAGTAGCGCGCCAAAAATTGCATGAAAAATTGAAATAATAACAAAATTTATAAAGATATCGAAAATTAACAAACCGTAAAAATAATAAATGTAATTCAATAAAATTTACCGAAAATAAATACCAAAAATAAAATAAAAGTTCTGACATTTTATCACCGGAATTTCTTCCTCTGTGTGGCGCTCTAGGATAAAGTAATTACGAAACACTCGTACACCTGTACGTTTTATCAAAATTAAATTGCTTCAGAGTCGAATATGGACCAAAAGAATGGTGCAACAAATAGTTTTATAAATAATGATCGTATCGTGTGTGCCTTTCAATATTTTTTTGAATTTAAATTTGATTAAGCTCGAAATTATAATGCGCAACAAAATACGCTAAAAATAAATGAGATCTGTTCTATATGGAGAAGAGTTTGAATGCGTAAATGTAATGGAATTTCACTTTTCAAGATTGACTCCTTTTGCATTATCAAGTTTACGTTTAAAATTCAGAATTTTTATATATTTTATACGTAAATTTCATCATCGTACACTGAAAAAAAAATTTGTTATTTTCAAGTAAATATTTACTTCAATTAAGTAAAGATTTTCTTGAATTATGCAAGATTCACTAAAGAAATAATTAATCACTCTCAACGAAAACTAATTGTATTAATTAAACATGATTTTATAAAGCGTGTACGTCTCACCGTCCGAGTTAAAACTCGGGAGAATTTGTATAATTTTATTAAATGAAGAATTTTCGGAAATTAAGCCCTGCAAGTACACGGATATAGAATAGGGTTACTATTGCTCGGAAATTCCAAAGTATTTTTAAATTTAAGTAATTTTCTGCAGTTGAAGCTTATTATTATGAATATATTTTAACATCAAAGTGTTAAAGTTTTAATTTACCGATAAACACCGAAACTACATGTAGAATTACTAAATAACAGTCGATAAATTAATTTTAAATGAATTGTAGCATTGATTTTATAAGAAAAAATTAATAACCTACCGATTTCTGGTATGACGAATTGCGGAAATCGATGAAAATGGAAAATATAGTCTTGTACGTTTTGAGAGAAGTTGACAAATTATTGAAAATTCCCAAAATGGACAAATTTACAAATCTGACCATAGGTTTGTAAATTTTACATATTTTACACGGGTAACCATATTTTTTTGTTAGAGTCTAATAGAGTTTAAAATTTAAAATTTCAGTTCTGCTAAATAATTAATAGTTCTGGTTTATTGTAACCATTAGATTTCCTTGCGTTCATAAGACATCAATGTACAATTAAATTGACAATACCAAGCGATTAGGTTTGTTTTTTTCGAATATTAATCAATAGATAAGAAAAGTTGCGGATTACATTGAAGGAAAAGAAAAGCACAAGCCGATTTCAATAACGACCAACGCATTTTCCGACCATTCCTATAGCTTACAAGTAAGAAAAGCTGCAGGAGGTCAACAGGTCGTACAGCGGTTCTTTCGGATATTGCTTGTCGAAATGGCGGATTAAAAGCGGACTTACATGAAAATAAAGGCTTAATATAAGGTCGTAATCGTTCGCCGTGGCGTTATCCGCGGCCAGCATCGAGAAAGACTGCGCTCTAATATTGCACAGTTTATTTCCGATTTCAACCACCATTGCGGATAACCAAGCGTAACGATAAAAGTTGCTCTTGGGTGTATACGCTTAACGGCTGGCGCGTGTCATCCGGAACTCGTATAATACGCATCCGTAAATTGGTAAGCTCGTTTGCAGACCTAGGGCGGCGTTCCTAAAGGGGGAACTTTGAGTTAACGAGCGGACTTCATTTCGTGGGAAGCGACGAGCTTGCAAGCATGCGACGCGACTATATACATTTCCGTTCATCGGCCATTTACCTGCTTTTAACTTTTCGAGGATGTTGCTAAACGGCCAAAATGTGACACTGATTGCATTAAATAGTCTCTGGCTGCGACGTAATGCGTTGCTTTACCGAACGGTTTATATAGCGGCGTTGCGTAGTGGTGGCGAAATACCGCAATTCCACCTTCCAAACTTGTTGGTAATTATATATGCAATTATAGTATTTATGATTAATTGTATTATTTTTTTTATGATTTTTATAATACAGAGATAAATTTGAAGGGTTTTTACATCATTCTGTTGTTTAAAATGATCGTGGTATATTACAGGTATGTCGAGTGGTCTACAATCGATGGATAATTTGATCCGGTTGATAGATAGTTTAATTATGGTTAATTGTTTTGAGTTGGCCCTTGATGCCAATTAATATACATTGCGATAAAGGGCCATCAACAAACATTTGATATGTCATTTGTAAGGTACGCACGACGATCCCTTTTTCGGGAGAGGCATCTAAAGTATGCTGTAACTTTAGGCCAGTTATCTATACCTGATCAAGTGCCGATAAATCTGATAGCGATAGTGGGTTCGCGAAATAGTCGCGACCCAATAAACATTTGGAGACATAAATATCTAAAAGATATCTTTTAGACGTCTTTATTTAAAAGGATAACTAAAAGATGTCTTTTGGAAAGATGTGTTGCATAAGACATCTAAAAGATGTCTTTTAGATCTTTTAGATATCTATTCGACATTTTTAAGATATCTTGCCTTATTGGGGAATTACAGAAGCGCTATGCGTAATTTTGTTTATAATGTCGTCCATTTTTCACGAATTTCAGAAGGTCTCTATGTAGTCCAATATTGACGATGATCTAATCTCTAGTTCATTTGAGGCTAAATGATTTACTTCATTTCACCAAGGCAGATGTGAAATATATTCTTTTTTTTTCTTGTTGGCGAAAATTCATTCTCGTTCAGAAGTGAGGACAAAAATAAAAGGGAGCCATTATAATGAAATAAAGAAATTAATAATGGATTTGAACAAATGACATCGTTTGTTCTCTCTCAATTTGATCAAAATAAAAAATTTGGATCTTGCGACCTCTATTAGGGACGTCAACCATCTCAAACATTGAAATATTCCATCATCTATCGAGGTGTTTAAAATGGTTAACCTCGATTAAAGTTTTCAATTTTAATCATGTATCGTATATATATTTTGTCCGTTATATATATTATTATTTGACTTTAATAGTAATAATAAATATTAGTAACATTTTGATAAACACATGAAAATAGAACATAAAAAAACATTTCAAAATGTCAGATACAACATGGCGACCGAATTATTGATTAAATGAACGATTTCGCTTGAAAGTCGACACTCGGGGGTTTTCGGGATCATTGATTACGAATTTGAAATCAGATTCGAAAAATTAAAAACCATGGATCCAATATGGCGAACAAATTTTTTTATTCATTTGCATCACAATTACAGTCAAATGGATTTTTCTTAATTGAATTGAAAGCTGTTTTACTATCGCTAGTAATTAGTAATAGTATATTTTTTCTAAAAATTAGTGAAATTTTACTCATTTTTACTTATTTGACAAATGTCTGTTCATTTGTTGCTTCCGACAAAGGAAGCAATATTTATTATTAATACTCGCACATTAGTAAGAATAGAGCTCAAATATCTATAAAAATTTGAACATCGAACTGTATTAAAAAATAAAAGTTTATATGGAAGAATTGAAAAGCGCAGTGAAGCTGAGCTTTAAACGACCTGACATATTTTATTCGTTTCTCAAACTTTTATTACATTTTGCATTTTGTATTCATTATGTTCTTGTGTTTTACTTTAATAAAATATTAAACAGCTTTCATGTTTCTTTCGAAAGTCTGTCAATAGTACGATGTAAGAAGGTTCTAAATAGCTCACGTACATGCCACGTGCATAGGAAACTTCCACCAACCACACTCGTTAAAAACTTCGATTCACGTTCCACGAATTATAACTTTCATAAGATTTCATTCAAAACTGTAAAGTAACGGTCCTATATATACTTTGAACTGCTCAGAATTTGAGTCGCAGAGCTTTTCGGAATTCCTTCAGCCAGATCTTAGAATCTATGGATATGGTGTTCTTTGCGAGGTTTTAAAAAAGTTGGCAATGAAAAATACTATAAGTTATATTATCGTTTATTTGGATTAATGCTGTACTGAGGTGGTAGGGCAGTTTGAAATACTTTTTCCGATGCTGCTTTTCATTTTTTATTTTTCACAAAATAGATTTCTTTTAATTTAATAAAAAAAAAAAAGATAAGAAAAAAATGGAATTTTGAATTTAAAAAATTACTTTTATATGTGGTTTTGATGTAATTTACAAAATGTTGTAGTCAAATCAGTTCTTGCTTGTGTATTGTTAATTTGTTTGGTATCCTTGCTTCGTTATCAATCGATTCAGCAATTCGACATAAAAGTGATGGTTTTTGTCATTTTTAACTACAAATACTTTCTTTGCATTTATACACTTAACAAATTGTAAATTCCCTTTTGAAATTTTATTCCCAGTTATTACCACGTCTTGTTTGATGCTTTTAATTACAGCGACAATTATTGATTATTTAGTTTATATTTATTAACTTTTATTTATTATTTATAAGTTTAACTCTTGACAATATGTTAATTTTCGTCGCCATTTTCAACTTTTATCAGTATCTATCAACTTTGGTCCATTTTCATCATTGTTCTTTTTTCTTACTTTTATATTGTGAATTTGTTTCTTTTTTTAGTTTTTAATTTTTATTTATTATTATTTTTGTAATATTTATCTCTTATCAATGTGACAATATAATTCATCGTTATCACTTTTGAATAAATTGTAGCCTTTCTGCAATTATGACTTTATGTCAACTTTCATCTTCTTTGACAACTTTGTTGAGTTTTGTCAACTCTGATCACTTTTGTTAACTTCATTTAGTTTCGTCAACTTTCTTCAGAGTTTACTTTGTTCATTTTCATCAATTTTATATAGTTTCTTCAATTTCTTTCAATTTTATTAATTTTTTGTACTTTTTTGAACTACTTTTAGTTTTGTTAACTTCGTTATCATTTGTCAACTAGGTTCTTTAGTTTCATCAACTTTTTGTCAACTTATGTCACTTTCAAGGTTGTCAACTTTTTTCAGTTTTGCTACCTTCTTCAGCCTTAAAAATTGTTTTCTTTGTGAACGTCTACTATAGTTTTGTAAACTTCTTTTAGTTTTGTGAACTTCTTTTAGTTTCGTTATTCGTTATTAGAGTTATTAGAATCATATGTCAAGAATGTACAAGTTCGATTAAAAATCTACATTCAGATTTGCAATAGAACATATACTTTATTACACTATATATGCTACGTGTTCATAATTATTTTAACAAGTTAGTTTTACTGAGCCGTGGAATTCAACAGTATCAGACAATCAATTAGTCAAGAAGAAAACGTAATTCAGCAATGCTCTGAACATGAGCAAACGTTATGTACAAAAAATTGAAACAATAAATGTAGATAACAATACTATTCTGGACATTCTGTCCATTCGTAATTTCAGAACAAACAGACATTCTGGGAACATTCTGAGACATTCATTGCTTTGTGGGTCACTAATAAAATCTACGTACATTGAACAAGTAAGCAGGTAACAAATGTTGCGTTTACACGTACATTCCGTTAACTTACAACAAACTTCGGTACGAAACTTTAGTACAAATAAACTCATTATAAAAACAAAAATCGCGTAATAGTTTAGACTAAACTGTAGATTACTATAACAATGGCAAAATAATTAAAGCCAAACAATAGAAACGATATAATTTTAATATTATAATAAATAAAATTAAAACGAAGAATCTGACTGCATGAATTACTCGTGATGTATTCACCCAAACAAAAATAAATAAATTTCTTTTCAGTAAGAGAAGTAAACCGAAAAGTGCCAATACGATCTTCAGGTCGCCTTAATTGACTGCCGTATCTGTATACGCAATACTGCGAAATGTCGCAGGGGAAATCCCGTATTTTATCCTGGGGTTCGGGGCTTTCAGCTACATCGATCAAGTGGATTCTCTCTTGTAATGTGCCGGGAATATGCAGCAGGCAACGAAAGCTTTGCTGGCGATAACGATAGCTTGAACCGTGAGCTTAATACATCGGCAATCCACGCAACAGGCAAACCCTTTGAAGCCGCACTGCACACCTCGATCGCTTCGCCTTGTTGGTATTATCCGACGCAGTCGACGACCGAGTAACAAACTTCTATCGAACTTTCCAATGCCCGTTTGTATTATGCCGGCTTCTATTAACACTCTACAATGGATTATTCGTTGCTTTCCCGGGTATTTTCGATTAACGACTCGAGGAATAATTTTGGTGCGACAACCCCCGGACGTCCCGCGTTACGTCGTTTTTACACGAGATATATATTTTCATATTATATATATCGATTTTATCGCTAAAGGGACTAAAAATAATTTTCATTACGTCATTGTGTATTTTAATGTAACGTGTACTTTTTTTAATAATCGGAAATGGCCTCTCTCTCCCTCCCACGTAGTCTATGCACTCCTTATATGGTTAATTCCATTACCATCACTCTATTGTAACCTGGACACGATCTGGACCATAGCACCTAATTCTCTCCTCCCCTCTTTCTCTCGTTTTTTCTTAATTTATTTTCCCCCATTTCGTTTAGAGAATCCTGACTAAAACCTTCTCTCCTTATAAATAATCTCTTCTTTGTAAACTACCCCCATTCCCAAACCTTCCATTTTGCTTTCCCTTTCTTCCTCCCTTTCATATATTTTCTTCGTACCTCTCCAGCCTCACCTTTTTCTAGGTTTTCCACAAATCTACTTACTCTAAATCCAGTCTCCACCCACATCTTATATTTCCCTTTAGCTTCTTATCTTACTATATATCCTGGTGTTTTTCTTTACGCTCCTAATGCTCATCAGAAATATTTCTCATGTAATGCTTCCATCTTCTTTCTTCTCTATATCCCCATATCTGCACTCACTAAAAAAGCACTCATTTAAAAATATTTTCAAAAAGCTTTAACTTCCTCTCTCTAGCCGCTCTCGCTTTTCTGGCATTCAGATTATTGATGTATGGATTTGATATGGGAATGAATCAAATGTCTGACCAAATATGCGTAATCACTACTGTTTGAAAGTGTCACAGAATTTTTGCACTGACTATACATAACCTATATTGACTATATACCAACTGCTAATAACTGAGATATTCCACTTATGTCTAATTTGCATGAATAATGCATGCAAATTAGACATAAGTGGAATATCTCAGCTATTAGCATTCATACCCATTAGTTATTAGTGATCATACTTAGTATTCATGAAAATCGCATAAGTGGAATATTTCGATTATTAGCAATAGGTGTTCAATACCAGTTTGGGTGCAAATATCCGTGATGTTATAAAAATAAGTAGTGTTTAAACATATTTAGTCAGACCTGATGTCTGATATATGCATGTACTATCTACTGAATTTATACCCTGCAAACATTGAAGGTAACAGCAGTTACATAACATTTAACTTTAAAATTTTTTTAAATTATAATTAATAAATTTTAGACATATGTCAGACAGAGTTTGTGTCAAAACAAACCAAAATTATAAACGATTTATAATTCTAAATTCGTGATTATTCGTATCATCAAAGGAACAATACTAATGACTGACCAAAACAACACATACACTACTCGGAGCTTTCGTACCGTGGCCTTTCAAGTCAAAATCTATATCGATTACAAACTACAATTAATCTGCAAAATCTACTCGCATCAAACGGGTGCATAAATACCAAAGTCAGTAGATAGCACACGCGTACGACCAGCAGTCAATTATGGCGATTACATACATATCGTATGCATATATGTTAGACATCGTAAATATTACACTCGTGATGATTAGGCTTTTTTACTCGTTACAAGTCGTTGATCAAACATTTTTTGCCTTTTTTCAATTTATAATTCTCTTTCATGGATTCCTGTTTATTAATATATAATCAAATGTCTGACTAAAGCTGCGGGGTTTCCACTAAATCTTTGAAGATTATGCATATATATGTGTAAATATACACTTATATACATATATATATATATATATATATATAACGTTTCATGTAAATACTGGAACTCTCGATCGACCAAAACCACACACTGTTGGTTTTTGAATGGTAATTTAAGGGCGGATCTTCTCAGCTCAATGCGGAACCCAGTAGATAATACTAGTGCAGGTCAGACATAGTAAATATTGAAACCGTGTTATTTTAAATCAATCGATTTCGAAAAGTGTTTATTACATTTTCGTTATCATAACATTTCAGTTGTAAGAATAAAAATTGTCATTTGCAATTCAAAAAGTTTTTGATTCCTAATCATTCCGAAAAAAATGTATTGTCTTGCTGACTCCGTTTCTACTTCTACTACTTAACCTACACGATACGCATACTATGCACTAAATCTAAATTTTCAATTGGTCAATGTGCCTTTGTTTCTATTTTTATTTTCCACTTTTCATAAAGTGACATTTCACTCTATGATATTTAGAAAGTTGGACTTTACTCGAAAAGGAGTAAAATTCGGGTAGTACATGTTAAGAAATATCTAAAAAACCTCTTGTACAAATATCCCAACACAATTAATTAAACCCAATCATTAACATTTTAAATGACACTTTATTTAGATATTAACGTAATTACGATTCTATGCAAATTTTTAAAGGGACGATACAACGATGCATATCTCGTAATACACGCATGTGTCCAGGAACGTCGGTAAAACGTACGCGATTCCAGGTCGTAAATAACCAATCACCATCCAGCAACGCTAAACCACATTTAAAAACTGTCACTGCAGAATATAATTATAAACTATAAAAGGTCCGCGCAGATTAATCCTGGTGATAAAATAACAATCGCGCCCGATCGTAAAAGCGCGTAATTTATACTGAAGAGCGTGCCATATGGATTTTCGAGCTCATTGAAGGACGGTAATACATCTGCATTATTCGCTTGTGAGGGAATTCGTGGCTAGATAGGTGATTTTACGCTCGGTTTTCCCCGCGCCGCCATTAATACTAGGTCGTCGAAAATTGCGAACTTAATACTGATAAGATGAACAAATTGGGGGCATCTTAATGCCATAAAGCATTGGGACGTGTTTTCCGAATAGTATACGTTTAGTTTGGAATATTTTGTTTACTATGCAACCCAGAAGTGTCATAAACGATAGGGAACGGAACATTAATGGAAATTCCGTGAAAATCTCATTTCTACATTTCGAAAAGTATATTCGTAAATTCTTAGTAGGATTTTTGAAATATTTTCTTGGAAGATGCCAATCATTATGTATATTGAAATAGTACATTTCGTTATAAGTGGGGGAAATGCAATTTCCCACACTGTTTTTGGTGCCAAATTCCCGCATACCATTATGGAAATATTTCTTTCGAAATTTTCTTTACATATCAGATTTCTTCCATTGATTTCTTACTAAGATACAATATACAATGTTTGCTTTAGCTACTGTAAATATATTCGTTTATTTTCTTTTCCATTTTCCATTTCTTATTTCCCGTTATTTATAAATTGATTCGGAAATCTCATAATTGAAAAGCCTTATATTTTACCAACGGATACGTATAGATCAAAAGTTTGGACAAAACCAGACATCGGAGATGTTTCGAAATGTTTAGCAAAGGCTCCGTCTGCGTAACGTTAGGAAGTGTCGGAAATAAATTAGCGTTACCGAGACTTCATGTTTCCTCGGTGTTGTGCATTATTGTTTAGCTTTTGAAATCAACGCCAGAAGCTTTGCGTGACGAGCTTTCCGCCGTATGTATTTTGCACGTTTAATTCACTTCTGTATACATCGTAATGTGTGCATGATTTCTGTAGTAAGTTGGTATTAAACGGTTAACTACCACGCAGTTACGCGTCTCTGTCTTTAATGGATCCTATCACGCCTCAAATATCATGTAACGGATACACTTAGGATTCCTACAGATCGTATCTCCTACACTTAGTTGTAACTTCGTATCATTACATACATTTGAATCCACTGATTACGAATTTGATAATGAAAACTAAAAAAAAACAAACAATGAAAAATCACGGTTTTTCTTTTAGGCATGACCTAAAATACATTAATTTTTTTTTTTTTTAATATGTCGAAGGAAAAATGTAGATTTTGTTTCATAACTGTACAAGGAATATTTTCTGAGTTATTATTGAAGCAGAAAAGTGCAATGGGTTGAATACATTTTTAAAATGATCACGTCATTGACAATTTTCATTTCTATTTCATCACCACTTACAACCACAATGCTTGAACCAAAGAGATCATTGGGAAATCATAAACACGATTTTTCTGTATTTTTTTGAGATTTGACGTTATTTACAATTTTCATGGTACATTCTGACGTCTGGTTATCAATTCATATTTTTTTTTATAGAGATCTAATTCATGGTTGGCCTGTCAACTTTCTAAACTTTTGTATAAAAAGGTATACTTGAAATTCTTAATTCTTTGAATTTGGTCGCATTGTTGGAAAATCATTACATTCACACTTTTCAAAAATTATTTTTTTTACTACGACTCGAAAATACGAGATATTCAGATACTATACTTGAAATTACATTATCTTCTCGTAACTATAATGTTTTCCCGTAGTAACATTCGTGCCGAATGCTTATTGTCTTCCTCCGGGATGATTTTATATTTCTGTTGCACGTGCGAAACATCAGGTGGGCGATACGGAAGAAATAGTATCAACGTGAAAAGAATTTCCCATCGCGCGCATCCGTTTCGCTTTACGCGGAAAATCTTCTTTGATTCTACTGCCTCCACCCTCCCATTCATCCGGCAAAAAAATCTCCGATCGAACATAATTCTTCGCAGGGGAGCAGATGGAAAAAAGAATAATTCCGCATTCCATACTCTCTTTCTCGCATTTGGATGCCGCACTATACGTCGCATGCGTTCGTAAAATACGAGTTCCGACATTTTAAATCCCGAGTTTTCGTGTCTTCGGAAAAATTGCATTTTCACGAGAGATTGAAACGTTAAAATAAGAATTTCGACGAATTGTCTGCAGGAACTATATATACGTATATATATCCGGGTCGCGCGTTTCATTGACACGGGGCTGGAATATCGCCGCTGCGGATTCGCCGCTGGCGTCGATCATTTATTGCCCTTGCCCGACCCGGATAGAGACTCCATGGCGATCTGGACCACCGGATTGCACGTTCTCATTTCCCAATTGAGCCGCACTTGAAATTTCCTCCTCGATTTCCTCCTCGACGTGACCAACTCTAGACCGAATGTCGCCATACGACATTTTTACCGATCGTTCAATTCAACCATGAATTTACTCGAGCACATATTTGGTTGGAATTTCAGATTAAATAGGACATTAACGGTTCAGCTATAATCTGCATCCGTTTCCAATGGAAACTGAATATTCCACCAACCACTAATGCCACCAATGCTATGTTTTTGTTCGCGTGATTTCTATTCATTACGCGGATTATATCAAATTCTATATTTTCCTAATTAATGCTCAGCATTGTATTCAGTAGTCAATGTCTAATTAGTCAGACATTTCATTAATGAGAGTCGTGTGATAATTAGTCCAGTTATAGCTTTATAATTTTAAATGCAGGAAAAGCAAGAAAATTATATAACATTTATTTTTGCTGGTTTCATTAACGACAATTAAGGCGCTGATTCTTATCACGATTTCCTTACATTGCAATACAGAAAATAATTACTATTTTAATAGATTAAAAATGTCCATTAAATTATAAGACGTTTAACAGTCAACAAACATTTTTTGGAATGAAAATTGAGCAACACATTGCAAAAGTAGAAAGATTCCTTGGAGTTAGATATTTATTAGTAAAACCGAGCAACTCTACTTTTGAGAAACCCACTATAATCAAGTGGTATTTCACTCTCATGGAGTAAACGTCCTGATTCGATTGAAAATTCAATAAAAAATATGAATGAAAGTTCAAATTATGACGCAAATTATGACGCAAATATTTCACTCCATAAGGGTGAAATTCCACTCGTTTACAATGGGTTTCTGACTCAAAGTTGAGAAGCTCGGTTTTCACTAAAAGAAGAGAATTTCACATCAAGGAATTCAGAAAGTGGAATCTTATTTATGGGTCAAATTTGAGGATTACGAATGATTTCGACCACGTTTGTACCAACGGGTTTACTCGGAAAATTCGTTACTGTAAAGTTCGTAAGAAAAAATCTACAGCACTCATTTTATTGTAGTTTTAAGTTATATTAAAATCGATTTAATTGTTTCGTCAATTTAAATCTTTGTGCTACCTAATATTACAATTATATAGGCAAATTTATAACTGTTCAAGTTTTTAGTTCAGCTTTATCGTGTTTTTCATAATTATAGAAACTTTTAAAATTATTTTCTTTTCCCTTTTTTAAATTTTCTTTACATTTTCTTTACATTTTCTTCCAATTTTCTTAAACGTTCTTAAATTTTGTTTCGATTTTTTGTCAATTTTTTATTATCATCGTTTTTCAGCTGTGAATTCCATTAATTTCAACTTTTAAAGCTTCATTTTTTTGTAAATCGCGTTTAGAGCCATTGATATTATCAATTTATGTCTAATTATATTTTCAAATTGAATCATTATTGTTCAAAATCTTGACATTTTATGGTTTTTTATTAAACAATTTTAACCGCTTCTATTATCAACTTTTTTTTTCTTTTAGTTAATTCTATTAGTTTTTAGTCAGTAGTGATTCATTTTAAATAATCTCATCTTACAACGTTGAATTTTGTCAAATTTCAAGAATATCGGCAAAATGCGTTGATTGCTCAGTTACTTTTTGCATTTTTACTTACATTTTTGTAGTTTTTAGTTAATTCTGATCAGTTTCTGTTTCCAGTTCACACTTATTAATCGGCCGTTGTCAATTTTGTCCAGGATTCTTAATTTTGCAATTTACAATATTTTTGTTAAGTTTATTAATGGATGTCTGAAGTTGGACATACATTGGACGTCTATTTTACGTCCACGTTGCGCCCAGTTTACAACCATGACCAAATATTCTTAAATAGACATGCCAACATAAAATTGATGTAAAATTATTGTCCATTGGACGACCAGTGCTAAACTTATTTTTACTATTTATGAGAAATGTAATTCTAGTAATTTATAATGGCATCATTTGTAGTGGACGATAAATCAAGGAACTTCCAGTTTTATTTCAAACGACTATTTATATTTTTCAAAAATTTTAAATACTTGGTCAATCACGTGGTAATTTTACTAAAGATATTATTCTTTTGATGTAAATTTGAATAATCGAGCTGAAAATTGAACTGGTTCGGCATAAAATTTTCAATAGTGAATTCACGTATTTTGAATAATTTGATATATTCGGATTCCCTTGATCGATACTACCTGACCTCTACAGGACTTCCAGATTCACAGCACTTTCTACAATGCACTTTCAATAAAAAGAAAACTTAGTTTCCGGATTGAATCGCCGTATAACTTTATATTATTTTTATGTTTAATGCCCATTTATGATGTATAAGACTGTTAAGCAGGATTAAGGTCTCGAACTTTGGCTTAAACTGGATTGTTTGACTTTCCATAACTTTACTTTTTTACGTACACTGTTAGAAATGTTCGGAAAATTCCGACATTTTTCAGTTACCACCGTAACTTAATATTACAAAATCAGGTTACTGAATACAACATTCAGTAA